>SKCR01006974.1:0-24889 GCA_019454045.1 Zanthoxylum bungeanum
GTGTCACTGTAGCGCACAACACTTTGTTTTTTTTTTTTTAATATTGTTTTCAATTGTTTTTTTTGTTTATTAAGTATCAACTCTCATTCCAGAAAGCTGGAATGAGAGCTTATACTTGTGTTTTTAACCCAATAAATTTCCGGTCTTCCCTAAACACTTCAAAAATACCAAAATTAATTTTTAATTTCAAAATCAACATTAACACATGTTATAGAATAAAAAAAAACAAGTTTTTTTAAAATATCAAATATTTTTACAAAAACATAAATTTATTCTAAATATGCACTTGCGTAAATTTTGAATCCAATACACAAACCAAATTAGAATCCCAATAAGAAATATCTCGTGAACAATTCTAGGTCACCCAAATGTGGTCAAGTGATTCTAGAATGGTAGCCAAAGCTCTAAGTTTTAATTTAGAGTTCCAAACTCTAATTAATTGTTCCATGTCCAACATGAACATCTTTGACCTAATTACAAGCATGTTGTGTTTATACTTCTAAAGTATCCTAACATAATTTATTAGCCTTATTTCAACATTAAGCTATGTGATCATGCATCTAATACAAAAATAAACAAAGCTTAGAAGAAGATCAAATATTACCTAGTAAGCTTGATGCAAGATCCAATATACTTCTCATTTGTTGAAATTGTTGGAGAACTTCTAAGGTGTGCAAGCTTGACTTCAAGATCCAATCTTGTTTCCAATGCTTCCAAGCTTCACTTCAAGATCCAATCTTGATTTCTCCTAGATGAAATATTGTAGAGACCGCACAAGCTTCTCTAAACACTTCTCTAACTTAGGCTAATCTCTCAAGAATTTGTTTATGCTTGTATTTGAACTTGTAATTAAAACCTTCCTAAAGCTTACTATTTATAGCAAAACTTAGGTAATTTTTAATTAATAAAAGTTGTAATCAACTTTTAAGTGGTCTTAATCTAATTTATCCAAATATGTTTAATTAGGTGTGACTAATCTCCATTGTCTCCCACTTTAATTTAATCCAATTAAATCAAGCCAATGATTAGGAAATGGATTAGTTAAATATTTGCCACCTTGATTTAATCCAATTAAATCAAGCCAAAACCATCTATTATTACATACTTACAATTACCATAATATCCTCAAATGGTAGAGATAATTATGATTTTACAATTAAGCCCTTGTGTAATTATTGAATTAATCCAATTAGGTCAAAGTAAATAATCAATGTTATCCAATAACACTTGATTTTCTTAGTTGATAATTATAATATCGAATATTATATTTTATCAAAATTAATCGGCTACCCAAGTGCTCAACGAGTACACTTCATATTGGGACTCTCTAAGTTCAGACACGTTCTTCATATAAGCATAGCTAATATGTACGTAATTCGGCCAACTCCGAATTCGCGAAGAACACAAACGACCTTTCTGAACTATACAAGTCGAGGTCATCACATATGTTTAACAATCCCTCCGTCATAGGCTATCCGAGTTGTGCATAGGAAACATAGAATATACCGTCAAGTTTCCAAGGCGCACATCTCATGTCGACATGTCCACGATTCTTTACAACTCATGTGATCCACCATAGGTGACCGGCTTTGGCCAAAGTCATTATGAATCATGACTTTACTCACATGGATACCTAAACCTCTTATGGTACACATACGGGTCGACGGATCCTATCTTGCTTTGCACTTGATTACTGCGTGCATCGGTCCACACCCAACGAACATCTAGAGGCCATACCATGAAAGGTTTCTGACATACATGGCATCAAAGTGTGGAAGATCTCATACAAAATCAATGATATCCTATAGTCAAAGGATTACATATGCTACTCGACTCAAGGAGATTCCTATTGACGGTGGTGTGTACTTCCAACTATTAGGAATTACCTATGAGTCATTCAGTATTCGCTCCAACGAATACCCACATGTCTATACGAGTTTCCAAAACTCATGGTACATCGCGTTAAACCATTGGAACTCCAATTCCAATATACGACATGTGCTAGTCTTCTAGGTTATAGGAATTCGACGTATTCCAAAACCAACGACTATGAATATTTACTTTAAGAATAGTTTACAAGTTGTCAAGACTATTCTACAATCGATGTCATTCTTAGCATATCTATACATCAATTTAATATGCGTAATGATAATACAATTAATAAGGTATGAAATGAAAAATGTAGTTATTTTATTAATAAATAATAAAATATACAATTCAGATTGGCACTCCAAGCACCAACTCCATCACCAGACACATATCAATTCATCATTCATTAATAAAAACTCATAGGTCACACATATCGTACAATACATTTTAAATCCATCGAATATTAACAAATATCTTATGCATCGAGAAATGTCATTATCATAATACACATTAATAACGTAATTTTAACTTATTTATTTCTTTTATCTGTATACTTATGACATAGGATTCTATGCATAACTATTCCAAACCACCCAACCTGTGGCTATAACTAACCCCACCCGTGGTGGTCGATACTGCTAAACTTATACATATATTTCCAATAGAGACAAATAAACAGGCAAAAAAAACAAACTATATATTAAGTATTCATTGGGTGGTTCACTTACATGATCTCATGACCACTCAGCAATCAGAATCGGTGTTGCGCGGAATTCCCGACTCGACTATAACAAACTTCTGAATCTTCCCATAACACTCAAATTAAGTCTGTTTTAAACGGTTTCAGTTTCATTACTCTCAAAACATATAACTTTTCAAATCTATCAAATTACATGCACTTTTCGACTACAAATCCGAAAATCCTTCGAAAGGTATGAAATCATACAAACGGATCTGGAACCTTTTGGATCTATCTTAATCCTCCCAAAACCAGTCAAATACACCTAATATATCATAATATATTATTCCAGGACTATCAGATAACTTAAATTTTTGAATTACGTATTTTCAAAAAATCTTCTGTAAAATCTTCCGATAATGCTACAGAATGATCTTGTACACTCCAAAACCTTCCAGATTCATCTAAACATAATCATATCAATATAATGAACTCATATCTATCATTACATTCATCAAAGCACAGAAAGGCACGTAATTTGATTTTATCAAAAACTCGTTAATCTTATCGGATCAGTCCAAATCATTCAATTTCACCCGGATTCTACTAATAGCACAGTTTTGATACATTCTAACATATCCAATTTAATAAAGTCAATACATTACTCTACGATGCTACAGAAGGATCCGAATACAAAACAAGAAACTTGAAAAATATTGAATTTACCGGAATATCTTATCGAGATTGTGAGGGTATAAACGGACTGCCAACGCACCCACGAACGTGCTGATATGATTGAAATTTTATTTGGAGGTGCCGAGCTATGAAGGCCTCACATATAGTTAATTTTTGACTTTATTTACGTGCCACCGAGTACGGATCGAAGAAATCGATACTATCATCTTGTAGTACTCTTTGAGGGCTTTGATTTGGTTTATGATTTGACCCATGAATATCTCGAACGAGCCACATTGAGCCAAGAATAATCACATTGTAGGCACTGCATTTTTGCATGTAAGTCCCGATGATGAGTCTCTTACGGAGGCACTCCTTTTTAAGTTTTGGAAGTCGCGGGAAACGAACGTCGGAAGGGAAAGTCAGAAGTTGATACCTTGTTGGATTTAATTCGCTTGCTTAGCTGTGGGTTCGCTCGTTGGACCTCTATTTTAAATACATCCTTGACCCAAAAAAACCCCGCAAGCCACACATATTTGGCCCAAAACCCCCGCAACACACACCAAGCCCACCAAAAAGAACCAAACCCACGCCTAAATCCCCTTAACTCACGCCCAAGCCTTCCAAAATAACAAATTCACATTAAACACATGTTGAAAATAAATCAAATCACCTTCCCAAATTAAAAGATTCAAATTAAATCTCATAAAATACTTTCCTAATCCAATTAAATCACATTCCTAAACTAAATAAAATCAAATCAAATAAAATCAATTTACCATTCTAAAATGAAGAGATCTTTTCCTTATGATACACAAATTAAAAGAAATCCCCATAATTGCAATATTCTTTCCCTACCCGTATAAGGATAACCTTCCCCCTTGCCTATAAAAAGAAGCACAAGCCCAACTCTTTTTTCTAGCCTTCACGCCCCACACAAAGAAATAACAAACAAAAGAAACCATAATCCTCTCAACTCTCTCTCATTGGCTCACATATACACGACCTCACGTCCAACAAAGACACCCTCTCCCTCACGTCCCACAAAGCAGCAAACCCTCACAAACCCTTCACGCAATAACACCCAGCAAGTCTTTCATTCAACGCACCAAACACCTTCACAGCAGCCCTCAACCTCACGCCTAAAGACCCCTCACAACAACAGCCCTCAACTTCACGCTTAAAGACCCCTCAACACAACCCTCAACTTCACGCCTAAAGACCCCTCAATACAGCTCTCAACTTCACGCCTAAAGACCCCTCAACACAGCCCTCCACTTCACGCCTAAAGACCCCTAACAACAGCCTCAATACATGCCTAATAACCGCCCCTTCACAGCAGCCCAGTAAACTGCCCTATTATCACCGAAAATCTACCCAGTAAACTGCACTCTCCGAGAACTCGTACATTGAAATAAATGTATGTGACCTAGTGTCTCATATGCTTTGAGCATATGGAGTCACAATCAGGCCAATCCAAGTGATAGTCACTGGATTGATGTTAAGAACATCCTTACGTATCTTAGATGAACTAAGGATGCTTTCTTAAACTGTGGAGAATGAGAACTTGAAGTGACTGGGTTCACTGCTGCAAGTTTCCAAACCGAAAATAACGATTGTAAGTCGCAATAAGGGTATTATATAGTTTGAATAACGGAACAGTGAGCTGGAAATCTTCCAAGCAAAAAACTGTTGCCGAATAAACAACAAAAATGGAATATTGTTGCAGCTGAGGCAGCAATAGAAGCATTTTGGATCTTAATATTCCAAATTGGATTAGGAGTAGTTCTGTTAGCAGCTGAGCTAGGCTACATCATAGGCTAAAGAATTAATGGTCTCATCAATGATCCAAGTATATACTTCAAACTACTCATCTGATTCGTTCGGATCATACATCGTGGCGATGTGATGATCGAATAAATCGCATCAGATGATGACTTTGCAAATCCGCTGACGAAAGCATTTTCTCAGCAGAAGTTTGAGCGACTAGTACATAGTTCAAGTGTAGGACACTTGAGTGATTGGCTATAGGCCAAGTGGGAGATTGTTGGACAATTATGACCCATAGCATCACTATTTGTACAGAACATTGTGTTGTTGTACAAATTAACTATGTGACAAATGAAATTGCTCTTTTATCATTTGTAATTGGATTACCGGGATATATAAATTATAAAAGTCCATATGATTAGTTCTGGATTAATAAGATATGAGACAGTATTAATCCACTAAGGTTTAATCATTAAAATATCCATAGTCGTAGTATTATCGAGATTGGACATCGATAATGCTGAATAAACTAGTATTGCACTTGTGCGCGTTGTGGGAGCATAACGACATAGTTTTCATATATTTAAGTATTGGATACTTATGCAAGTGTGATAGGAGGTTGTGTTTACCGATGGTACGAAAACAGCTTCTCTCTGGATAGACCCCTCGGAATTCCATTGGTAGTATGACTATGTGTCTATGGAAGTCCGAATCAGGGTAGGTGTATTTGGTCTTAACCTGAGACTTGCACCGCTAATACTTGCGACAATCAATATACTTTGGTTTTGGTCGTCCAGGGCTTTAACAGGTTCTGTGTACGCCTCTTCTGGGTATATTGAGAATCGTAGTGTATTGGGTGTGATGTCAAGATGGAAGTATCACTCCAGTCATATGGAGATGATGGTCACATAGGATACGGAACTGGTGCTCTTATATACTGCAGCTATCGGGATAATATGACTAGGTCATGTTTATCCGATTATAGAGACTAGTTACCAGAGATCTGATATGTGCTTCGTACGGGGCAGACACAATTCCAGCCCCAGGCCTAGCACGTGACATCCGATACTGGATCGCAATACACAATACTACGTATACTACGCCTGATATAGATTACATATTCCTTTAAGAATATTTCTGGAGAATTGGGTAAGCACGATGCTTTGCTAGAAGCCAACCATGTCTTGTAAATCGGTAAAAACATAGTACTAGGTACGTACGTGTTTAGATAGTCCGAGGACCGGATTTACTGCCAACATATCCGGGGATCTCATTGGTCGCTTCCCGAAGATTCACCGATGACGTATGACTCGCACATTATTAATCTGAGATTAATAAGTAGAGAGAGAAAATTAATCTGGGATTAATTACGGAGATATTTTATCTGGGATAAAATACTAAAGAGAGAGAACGATTAATTTGAAATTAATCGATAAAATAATATATTCGATATATTAAACGAAATTGGATTTCGACGCGGAATTAAAATTGGATTTTAATTCGGGCGAACGAGTTAATTTAGAATTAATTCGCTAGCGACGTGAATAGTAATTTTATTCATAACATTTATCAGGAAGAATCGGAAAATAAAACGAGAAAGTTCAACGAGGCGACTAGTCAACTAGAAAAATGTGGTCATGGCTTATGTGGGATTGCCAACTGGATAAGAGTGCAATATGACATCAATTCAATACGAGAAAAAAAAAAGTTTAAAAAATTTAATATTCATAGTCTTCCACTATTAATTTCAATTTTTTTTTTTAAAAAAAAAAAAAAAAAAGTCTACGTTCAACAAAGACGTCCCCTTTCAATTGACAAGTCTGTATCCTTGAAGCTTCCCATTCTGCTTTCTTCCAAGTTCTTTTCCGTGCCGTGTTTAGTCGTCAAGTGGTGGTTGATAGCCAAACACTTTTCTTTCATTGGCCAACAAAGAGGTTTGGGAATTCAGGACATTTTTTTTTTTTTTTTTGCAGGTAAAAGAGGTTGAGTTGGCCATCCTTTTCAGAACATCCAAAAATATCAAATCAATGGGAATACACGCCACTAGTTTCTACAATTCAATTCAATTCAATATGTAATTATGCATATTCTTGCTTTTAACATGCCACCTATTACATCTGCATCAGCCCAGCTTTAACAACTGAGTTCATACCAGACAAGAAATCTGAAAATGTCCAAAACAACCCCAACATCTCTCCAAATCCTACTCAGCATCCTTCTTTTCTTCTTCTTGAGCCTAGCGAACTCCCAACTCTATGATCAAGAACATGCAGTCCTACTGAAACTGAAGCAACATTGGCAAAATCCACCACCCATTAGCCACTGGACCACGTCAAACACCTCACACTGTTCCTGGCCTGAGATCACTTGCACTGATGATTCTGTCACCGGGCTAGCCCTCATCGACATGAACATCAATGAAACAGTCCCACGCTTCATTTGTGACCTCAAGAATCTCACTAAGCTGGATCTGCAGTTCAACTATATTGTCAGCCAATTTCCGAGAGATCTCTACAACTGCCCTAAGCTCGAGTACTTAGACCTCTCTCAGAACTACTTCATTGGTTCTATTCCTGGGGATATTGATCTTTTGTCTCGGCTGCAGTTCCTCAATCTCGGCGCCAATAACATGTCTGGGAACATTCCTGCAAGTATTGGGCGATTAACGGAGCTTCGGTCACTTCAACTTTACATCAATCAGTTTAATGGTACTCTCCCAGAAGAAATTGGCAATCTCCAGAATCTTGAAGTATTACGATTAGCATACAACACAGAATTTGTGCCATCAGGGTTTCCTTCAAATTTCACACATTTGAAAAAGCTGAAGACTTTGTGGATGCCTTCTACAAATTTGATTGGTGAAATTCCTGAAACAATTGGCAACATGCCAGCGCTTGAGATTCTGGATTTGTCAATTAATAATCTCACCGGGAGGATCCCCAGCAGTGTGTTTAAGTTGAAGAACTTGACCGAAGTATATCTTTACAGAAACAAGTTATCTGGGGAGATTCCTCAAGTTGTTGAGTCATTGAATTTGACTGTCGTTGATCTCTCCGCAAATAATTTGACAGGAACAATACCAAATGATTTTGGAAAGCTTGAGAAAGTGTTAAACATGAGTTTGATGTTCAATCAATTATCCGGTGAAATCCCGGAAAGCATTGGGCGTCTTCCATCATTGAAAGATCTCAGATTGTTTAACAACAAGTTATCAGGTGCTATACCTCCAGACTTTGGCCGGTTTTCACCGCTGGAAGCTTTTGATGTCTCCGTCAATAACCTTACGGGTAGGATACCCCAACACTTGTGTGCTGGTGGTAAGTTGGAAGGAGTAGTAGCTTTTGTTAATAATCTCAGTGGAGAATTGCCGGAATCACTTGGGAATTGTAGCAGTTTGAAGATAATCACAATTTACAACAACAGTTTTACAGGAAACATTCCTGTGGGGTTATGGACGGGATTCAACCTGTCGTGGGTGCTAATAAGAGACAATAAGTTTACAGGTGAGCTTCCTGATAAAATGTCAGGGAATCTCTCATGGCTTGAGATTAGCAACAATAGGTTTTCTGGTAAAATTCCTATTGGAGTTAGTTCTTGGAGGAATCTGGTGGTTTTTAAGGCCAGTAACAACCTCTTTTCTGGTACAATTCCAAGAGAATTAACTGCTCTTCCTTCTCTAACCACTCTTTTGCTCGATCAGAACCAACTCTCTGGCTCCCTTCCATCAGATATCAACTCATGGAAGTCACTAACTGCTATAAACCTTAGTCGAAATCAGCTCTCTGGAGAAATTCCTGAGGAAATTGGCTTTCTACCTGTCCTTAACGATTTGGACTTGTCAGAAAACCAATTTTTTGGGAAAATTCCGCCACAAATTGGCCGCTTGATTCTCTTCTCCCTGAATCTGTCTTCCAATCATCTTACGGGAGAAATACCAAGTGAGTTTGAAAATGGTGCATATTCCAGTAGTTTCTTAAATAATCCTGGGCTCTGTGCAAGAAGCTCAAATGTAAACCTGAAAAGCTGCTTTTTTGTGTCGCGGAAATCAAGCAAGGTTTCATCCCAACATGTTGCTGTGATAATAAGTTCTGTGATTGCAGTCTTTTTGGTGGCACTTCTATCTTTCTTTTACATGATTAGAGTTTGTCAGAAGAGAAAAGATGGATTGACCTCAACAGAGATCACCTCATTCCAGAAAATAAATTTCACAGAATCAGACATTCTGCCGAAACTGATAGAAAGTAATGTGATTGGAAGTGGTGGCTCTGGGAAAGTATACCGTGCTCCAATCAATCATTCAGTTGATGTTGTTGCGGTGAAAAAGATTTGGAATAACAGAAAGTTAGACCAAAAACACGAGAAACAATTTACAGCAGAAGTTCAGATACTGAGCACAATCAGGCATTTGAACATAGTAAAACTGCTTTGCTGTATTTCCAGTGATAATGTGAAGCTTCTTGTTTATGAGTATATGGAAAATCGTAGCCTGGATCGATGGCTGCATAAGAAGAATCGACCATCATCTCTCTCAGGCTCTGTTACCCTAGACTGGCCCAAGAGGATGCACATTGCAGTGGGGGCTGCCCAGGGACTCAGCTACATGCACCATGACTGCTCACCACCCATTGTCCATCGAGATATGAAATCAAGCAACATCCTGTTAGATTACAACTTCAATGCCAAAATAGCTGATTTTGGTTTAGCTAAGATGTTGATCAAGCAAGGAGAACTTGCAACAATGTCATCCGTGGTTGGCTCTTTTGGATACATTCCTCCAGGTGATCAATCTGACAAAAACATTTTCAGTTCCATTTCCCTCTTATTTATGTTAAATTGCTTGCTCTTGACTTGCTATTCAGAGTATGCTCAAACAAGGAAGGTGAATGAAAAGACAGACATTTATAGCTTTGGGGTCATCCTTTTGGAACTAACAACAGGAAAAGAAGCTAACAATGGTGATGAGCACACATGCCTTGCCAAATGGGCGTGGCGTCACATTCAAGAAGGCAAACCTGTAGTTGATGCTTTGGATAAGGAAATCGAGGAAACTTGCTACTTGGAAGAAATGAGTCGAGTATTCAAACTTGGAATCATTTGCACCAGCACGTTACCTACTGAGAGGCCAAGCATGAAGACTGTTTTGCAAATTCTAGTTCACAATCCATTTATTTCCAGAGAAAAGGATGGTGGAAGCAAATATGATCATGTGATTCCGCTCCTCAGGGATTCAAGGCGTGAGAAAGTGTCCGAAAATGATGATGCTCGTTCGTCTCTTTAGTGTAATTTACTAACTAGTTCGAGTTTCATGATCAGGACTTGCTTGTCCAGTATGGGAAATTTTGTGGCAACGATTCTCCCCTGTTTTGCCACAGAGTTTATAAGTTAATTTATAGTCTCACATTAATACGTAGTTTATATTCTCAATAAATATTCTCTATCAAATAATGCTTTACTTCCCACTAATAAATCAGACAATATTTCCCCATTCTTTTTAATCTCATTATGTCATATCCAATCCTAAGATTAAATTTAGAGTTAATTTATGAGTGTTACTTAATTATTGATTTTGAACCTGTTAATATTATCAAGAAATTTCAAATAATTTTAACATTGAGAAAATACTATTAATATAATTTGAAGCACTACCAAATGGGCTCTCAGATTGCGTTATAAGCGAAATCTTCCATAATTGTAACGATCGAAATTTATTATAACACTTAAATTAAATTTACAATGACTCGGATAAAAATTTTCTGAAATTTATAAATAGAAAAGGGGAACAAGAATTGATTTTAGCAAGTAAGTGAATTTGGATTAATAGAAATTAATTACACCAAGCCCAAGTATTACCACAAATTGACAAACACGTTTACATAAATAACCACAAAGCATATTCTTTCTTTCTCCATTATGGTCAAAATATCTAGACAAAAGAAGGGGAAAATTTAGCTTTTCGAAACAAAAATAAACTGAGCCCAAGATGCCAAGATTTTGGCCCATCAACCAAAAGACACAAATTGTTTAGAGATTTCTCAAGTTTTCTACTTGACCTATAAATACATAAGTTGAGATATTTTCTCTTCATTTATGGATGAGTATACATAAGTTAATTGATTATAGATTGATGCCCGGAATCGCAACCACCGATGAATCTGTGAAGCCCTATCGATCAAATTTCCAAATCTGTGAGTGGATATTTTACTTTTCAGATTGATGGTTTACTTTTTGAACTGATTTTCTTGATATTTGCCAACATTGAGATATTTCGTGTTATTTGGCTATGATTTGAGTTTTGTTATATTTGAGCATTTGAGAGATGATAAGACATGGTTTGAGATGATTTGGATGCACTTTAAAATATCTTCGAATTTGGAATATATTTTGAGATGTTTTGATAAGTTGATATGATTTTTGTACGCTTTGATAAGTCTGACGTTCGAGACAGTTTTGGTTATTTGATATGATTTTAATGAACATGTTTTTCAAT
Source organism: Zanthoxylum bungeanum (assembly GCA_019454045.1). Taxonomy (NCBI): domain Eukaryota; kingdom Viridiplantae; phylum Streptophyta; class Magnoliopsida; order Sapindales; family Rutaceae; genus Zanthoxylum; species Zanthoxylum bungeanum. The sequence continues at coordinate 11,481 of SKCR01006974.1, forward strand.
TTTTATTTCTTTTATATATGGAGTTGAAAGAGTTATGGAATTGACGGTATACATGGAATCGACAGAATTATATGACCATATGCACATGTGTAAATAAAGATATAGTTGAATCCCCTATCTCAGAGTAAAGATAGGCTGACACCTCTATCTCAGAGTAAAGATAGAATTGAAACTTGTATCTCAAAGTAAAGATTTGGGGCCAACCTGACGGTGAACCTCTTATCTCAGAGTAAATATACGGAGTTTGGCCGACGGCGACGCGTAGCAGGTCAAAACTCCATATCTCAGAGATGTTTTTTGGTTTATTGTTTTATATAACGGATCAAGATATCAAAGCTTTTTAGAGATACTGATTTTGAGATAAGTTTTGGAGAAAATGATTTTCAATTATAATGAATTTTTCATAGCTTATCGTTTTATAAAGATATCAGTATTATACGTGGTATTCTTTATGTCAGATTTGGTTTCTCTTAACATGTGTATTTTCTTGATTTATAATATCTACTCACTGAGTATTCCAAAATACTCACCTCCACCACACCAATTCTGTTTTACAGGATTCCCATTAGACAAGCTCGTGGAGCCGGATACTATTTTGCAGTTAGGGTGTTATGGGTCCATCCAGTCGGGTACATATACTTTGTACAGTCAGAGTCGAGTTATGTAAAGTAAAAGTTATCTGCAGATGGAACAAAAAAATATGTTACGACAAGAAAGTGAATATAAAATTTTAAATTTGCATATTTATGTTACAAGGTTGGGCGTGTAGCTCTTATGTGTGTTATGCTAGAGACATGAGTTATAAAGTGACGTGTAATAAGTATAGTAAATGAATATAGAAAGTGAATACAGAGGCTGAGGGTGATATGCTAACCTATCGCCTTCCGGTAGTATCTCCGGAAGGAAGATGTTACAAAATTGGTATCAGAGCATGGTCTAGGGGTATGTGACTATAATATGTAGAGTGTTGAGTCTTATATGCGCAGTATATGGGATACTCGTAAGAGAGGTACTACATCTCTAGTATCTGATCCATGGAGTACGTCCCCAAGTTTCATATATAGATTAGCAAGTTATCTGATGGTAACTTGAATGTTCCCATTGTAATCTATACGTAGAATCATTTGGGTTACTACCTATTTATTTTAGTGGTACTGGTTAGGTAATCCGTCCTGACAACATTCATCGCAAACCTATTCTAAAATAGGTAATGAGTTCTATCAGGGCATCGTGTGCATGTAAACCAATACATGGGAGAAATTCTTTATTAAATGTTTAGCCATTTTTCTTTAGAAAAGATAGATAGCAATGCTTCCGAGAGAGCATGGCTTAGGGTTTAAAAATGAAAGCTAGTGAAAGATGTAGTGTTATTGATGAGCAGAAAATATATCAATATTTATCGCCCCTTTTACTTAATATTTTGTTTAGTTTCTCGGGTTTGATGAACGTTTTGATGTGTTTTAGTTTATTTTACAGATAAAATAATATTGGGACTCAATGAAATCATTTAGGATGAAATATGGGTCAAATAAGGGCAAAAAATTGGACTTGACATATTAATTTTGGGAGATTGGAAACTTGAAAGGGCGTTCTAACGAAGTGCAGTTTCGGAAATTCCAATTTTGTGCAACTGTCGTATTTTGGGCATAACGTTTTACTTTGATATCGGATTGAGCTGATGCAAGTTTCAGATTAAAGAAGACTCAAAGATCTACAACTTTGAAGAATAAAATAATTTCGAATTCTGAATATTTCATTACCGAAATTGATGAAACATCCGTAAGTGTGTTATGTGTAATTATTAAAGTCATTTTCAAAGCAAATAAATAAATAATAAAAATAGTCAAGCTCCCACCAAACATGATAGCAATTAATAATGGATTTGATGGAGTAATTAGTGGAGTAATTAATAATGGATTTGGTAGAGCACTTAGTGGAGCAATTAATAATGGATTTTGTGGAGAATTTAATAATGGATTTGGTGGAGGTAAAATTTTGCCAATAAATACCAAGTCATTTCATTTGTAAATTCATATTTTCTTCTTTGAAATTCCTTAAGAATACCTGAGAAGATTGTATCTTGTTTGTTTATTTACAGCTTTCACTAATTAATTTCCGCTTTCGCACTTTCTTTTCTTTACTTTTCAGTTTTTACTTTCCGCAATTTACTTTTACGCACAATACTTTCATTTCTTTACTTTTCAGTTTTTACTTTTCAAGCAATAAGGAGGTAACTCCCTCTTGCTGGGGTAAAAAGTAAAGCTTTTATTATTACTATTTAGATTTATATCCCCTAATTATAATATAATAACTATTTAAAATCTGACTTAACAAGGATACCGCCATATTGGTCGGTTGGTAATTAATTATAATTTGGTTTTAACCTGACTAAACATGGATACCGCCTGGTTGGTTGGTTGGTAATTAATTATTAATTTGACTTAATCAGGATACCGCCTATATGGCTGGTTGGTAATTATCACGCAAAGTTAATATATTATATTAAGGGAGATATCTAAAATAGTAGTAATAAAAGTGGATCCTCTAACCCCCAACATTTTCTTTTATTGTACTTTTACTTTATTTACTTTTCAGCAATTTACTTTTACTTTATTTACTTTTCAGCAATTTACTTTTCAGCAATTTACATTTCAGTAGTTAATTTCCAGCAATTTACTTTATGTCTTTTATTTTATATAAGTTTTTACCAGCTCTAGTTATGTGTCGTAACTAAATTAGTTATCTGAGGTTGTGATGAAATCTAAAAACACCGGTTTATAAGGGGTTAAATTACAGTTTGGGTAATATAAAGGTTTATTTATTGAGCCTTAATTCTAATGCTTTTTATTAACTGGCCATTAATAAAATTGAACTGGTAAACTTAAAATGAACTTGGAAAAAAGATTTTAGGTTAAAGACTTTAGACTCAATAGCCCACGATCTTCCTTGAGGATAGATAACCCTTTAATAGATTTCCTTACATGATAGGAATATACCTGTCGGGCGGGGGTAGCCATAATTGGAACTTAATCTTAATGAATTCAGATAACTTGGTTAACATAGGAATATGATTAATTGGGTTATACTGGGTATTTGTATTTGACCATCGGAAGAGGCTTTTACATAATTTCGTGTTCCAGGTTAATAAACTAATATATTACACAACCGTAAGATAACCACTTCATCTTTTAAAAAGGTATTGGAAGGATTCACACCCTTGGATAGTTTTATAAATTTGAATTTTCTTCAATCTACCTTTAAGCAATTTATTTACTTGTTTTAATTTTAAAGTCACCACCCAATCAAACAATCAATCCATTAGATACTTGTAAACATGTAACTTCTTAAATTGATAACAAACAGTTTTAAGTCCTCGTGGGATCGATACTTTTTATACTACTTGAACGATACGTGCGCTTGCGTTATACGTGCGCTTGCAAATGTGCAAAAGCCTGGAAACACTTAGCACATAAGTTGTAAACATCGCCAGAGCCACAAGTTCACCATTTGGAGGGGCACCAGAACCAAACAAACATAAAGAAATGGTGAATTGCGTCAACAATTTCAACAGACAGGGGAACAACCCATTTTCCAACACCTACAATCCAGGGTGGAGGAATCATCCAAATTTCGCATGGAACAACAATTCAGGGCAAATGAACAACCCACCACCCGGATTCCATCAGCAAAACAAAGGCCATGAGTAGACAAAAGAAACAGGAATAGCAGAAGTGTTGACCCATTTGAAAAAGATAGAAGCAAAACATGACTCTCAAGCAGCTAGGTATGATGCTTTGTTTCAATCCCAAGCAGCATTAATTCAAAGTCAATCTGCTTCTATCAAAGCACTAGAGAATCAAATTGAATGCTTAGAGTTACAGACCGCCAGGTAACCTTCCTAGCAACACAGAACCAAATCCAAGGAACATAGGGAAAGAGCAATGTCATGCCATTATGTTAAAAAACGGTACTGAAATCAACAAAGATGTTGGAATCAAGGCAACTGTTAAGGAAGTCCAAAAGAAAGCAGCGAAGCAGTTCCATAGATGGAGGAAACAGAAGCAAATGAAAAAAATCAAGAAAGGATCACTATACATCTACCTTTTCCACAGCATCTCCAGAAGAATAAACTAGACAAGCATTTTTCTCTCGTTCCTAGAAATCTTCAAAAGTTGCATATCAACATTCCATTTGCAGAAGCGTTGGAACAAATGCCCAGCTATGCCAAATTCATGAAAGACATTCTTTCACGAAAGTGAAGATTGGGAGATTATGAGACAGTAGCATTGACAGAAGAATGCAGCGTTATCATTCAAAGGAAGCTTCCCCCTGTAAGTGTTCCTAGAACATGCCAAGATCGTCTAAGAGTGATTTTTGTGTGAATAAAATCAAAAGAGTTGCAGAAAATACTCACATTGATCAGATGAGTTCAAAACTTTTTATGTATTTCGGTGGAAGCTCCAAGTCCTTCTTGAGTGTTTCCAACACTTGTGTGAGTTTCCTTATCACTTTGATTCACTCCTTTAAGTGCTAGCTTGAACAAAAATTGAAAGAAAAATTTTCTCCTCCAATGAGCTATGTATTCGGCAATGAGAGAGTTTTTGGGAGAAAATATATAGTCACCTTTTGTTTCCAAAATTTAACTTTAAATAATGTGTGATGTATGATTAATGCCCAACAATTAAAGTTTCCAACCACTTCCATCACCAAAAAGTGACATGCGATGTAAGTGATGTGGGTCCCACCCAAATTTGAATTCCAAATTCAAGTTGGCTTTACGCAACACACTTTGGGCCCGGTTCGTTTAATCCGACTAAACGAATTTTCCGTCGCGACGTAATTAAATCTAATTTAATTAAATAATAATGCCTAGCAAAATTATTACGGAAGTCGCTTACGAATTAATTCTAAATTAATTCGTTCGCTAGAATTAAAATCCAATTTTATTCTGCGTTGAAATCTAATTTCAATTAATATATCTGATATATTATTTTAGCCCATTTAAGTAAATTAAATAGAAAAATCCAATTAAACTATTAAATTTATTTTGCCGATTAATTCCAAATTAATCGCGTTCTCTCTTTTCTCGACGAATTTAATCCCAAATAAATTCTCGTCGCAATTAATCCCAGATTAATTCTTTCTCTTTTAATTAATCCCAGATTAATTCATTGCCGTAATTAATCCCATATCTAATTTTCTCTTTCATAATTAATCCCATATTAATTTTATGTTCGAGTCAAATCTCAACGGTGAATCTTCGGGAAGCGACCCAAAAGATCCCTGGATATGTTGGCAGTACCCGGTACCACGTTCTTACCGATTTACAAGATATGGTTTGCTTCTAGCAAAACACCGTGCCTACCCAATTCTCCAGAAATATTCTTTAAAGGAATATGTAATCTTTGTCAGACGTAGCATACGTAGTATTGCGTATTACGATCCAGTATCGAAAGTCACATGTTAGGCCTGAGGCTGGAATTATGTCTGCCCCGTACGAAGCATATATCGGATCTCTGGTAACTAGTCTCTATAATCGGATAATCATGACCTAGTCATATTATCTCGATGACTGCAGTACATAAGAGTACCAGTTTCGTATCCTACGTTATCATCATCTCCATATGACTGAAGTGATACTTCCATCTTGACATCACACCCAATACACTACGATTCTCAGTATACCCAGAAGAGCCGTACACAGAACCTGTTAAAGCCTCGGACGACCAAAACCAAAGTATACTGATTGTCGCAAGTATTAGCGGTGCAAGTCTCAGGTTAAGACCAAATACACATACCCTGATTCGGATTCCCATAGACACATAGTCATACTACCAATAGGATTCCCTGGGGTCTATCCAGAGCGAAGTTGTTTCCGTACCATCGGTAAACAGAACCTCATATTACACTTGCATGAGTATCCAATACCCAAATATACGATAACTATGTCGTTACTCTTCCAGAATGCGCACAAGTGTAATATTAGTCTATTCCGCATTATCGATGTCCAATCTCGATAATACTACGACTAGGGATATTTAATGATTAAACCTTAGTGGATTAATATTGTCTTATATCTTATTAATCTGGTACTAATCATATGGACTTTTATCATTTATGTATCTCGGAAATCCAATTACAAATGACAAAATAGCAATTTCTTTTGTCACATAGTTAATTTGTACAACAATACCATGTTCTGTACAAATAGTGATGCTATGGGTCATAATTGTCCAACAATCTCCCACTTGGCCTATAGCCAATCACTCAAGTGTCCTACACCTGAACTATGTACGGGTCGCTCAAACTTCTGCTGAGAAACAACTTTCGTCAGCAGATTTGTAATGTTATCATCTGATGCGTTTTATTCGATCATCATATCGCCACGATGTATGATCTGACGAATCAGATGAAATATTCGAAGCATATACTTAGATTGTTGATGAGATCGTAATTCTTTAGCATGTGATGTAGCCTAGCTCAGCTACTAACAGAACTATACCTAATCCAATTAGGATTATATAGATCCAAAATGCTTCTTTTGCTGCCTCAGCTGCATCAATGTTCCGTTTTTGTTATTTATTCGGTAACAATATCTTGCTTGGAAGATTTCCAGCTCACTGTTCCGTTATTCAAACTAAATATGTACCTTTATTGCGACTTAAAGTCGTCTTTATCGGTTTTGGAAACTTGCAGCGGTGAACCTAGTCACCTAAGTTCTCATTTCCCCATATTTCCAGAAAGTATCCTTAGTTCGTCCAAGATACTCAATGATGTTCTTTACATTAATCCAGTGACCATCACCCGGATTGGCCTCATAGCGTCTTCATATGCTCAAAACATATGAGACATCAGGTCACATACATTTCAAAAATGTACGAACTCTGGGAGGGTTGTCAGCAGCTTTCTAGATCTATCCCAGTAGATCTTTATTCCTAGAATAAAGCCTGCATCTCCCAGGTATACTATGGAGAATTTTTATGAAAGCCAAGCTTTCACCGATAATATTATGGGAATGTTATTGCTAAGAAGCAATACATCATCAACTTATATGACATTTATTGTCAGTGCTCTCCCACTAACATTCTTATATACACAAGAATCATATTCGTTTTGAATTAAATCATATACCATTATGATCTTATCAAAACGTTGGTTCCAAGAATGCAATGCTTGCTTCAATCCATATATGGATCGATTTAACTTGCAAACCTTGTTTGCATGTTTTGGCTCACCAAAACCGTCAGGATGTTGTAAACATCCTCCAAAAGGTTTCCGTTAAGGAAAGCGGTTTTGATGTCCATATGCCATATTTCAAAAATGAAATATGCAGCATTAGCAATCATTATCCGAATGGATTTAATCATGGCAACAGGTAAAAGTTTTCGTCGTAATCGACGCCATGTTGATGACGATACCCTTTCGCTACAAGCCTAGCTTTGTATGTTTATATGTTGTCATCCATGTATGTCTTCCTTGAAGACTCATATAGTACCAATAGGCACAATACCTTCCGGTACATCAACCAGTGTCCAAACTTGGCTGGTATACATGGAATCCATTTCGGACTTCATGGCACTTTGTCATAAAAGGATTCGATACCTTGTATCACTTCCTCATATGTATTTGGTTCGTCTTCCTCAATAAGATTGACATCTACATGAGGTGAGATCAGAAACCCATACCTCCCAGGTTTTTTTCTGACTCTCTTCGACCTACGCGGTTCTTGTGTATTCGAAGATTATTGGTACATTTTCATCCCTGATGAACTGTTGGGTTCCGTGAGGACTCGGTGCCTGAAATAGTATTACTCTGATTTTCATCGAGTTTTACTTTCCTCCCACTTACCACTGCATATAGGAATTCCTCTTAGGAAAGCCGCATAGAGAGCAACAATTACATTGTTCTCTTGTGAGTTGTATAAGTACTATACTTTGGTTTCCCTATGACAACCTACAAATAGGCACTTATCCGATTTGGGTTCTAGTTTGGTATCATCCAAACATTCAATTATATGCCCAACATCCCCAAATCTTCAAGAATGAGAAACCTGATTTCTTTCCTGTTCATATCTAATATGAAGTCTGTCTAACAGATTATCATGGAACCTTATTCAAAATAAGTATTGCACTGTTTAAACTGTATCCTCAAAAGGAAATTGGTAGCTCAGAGCAACTCATCATTAACCTTACCATGTCCAACAAAGTTCGGTTTCTCTGTTCGGACACACCATCAAATTGAGGTGTCCCGGGAGGAGTCCACTGTGAAAGAATACCATACTTTTTCAAGTAATCTTGAAACTTATATCTTTAAGTATTTTACGCTATGGTCCAACCGTAATGTTTTTAATACTTTTACCGGTCTGTTTTTCTTACTTCGTGTCGAAACTCTTTGAATTACTCAAAAGTTTCTGACTTGTGTTTCATAAGATACACATAATCGTAACGTGATGCCACATCCGTAAAGGTTACGAAGTATTCATATCCACCTCTAGCCTAGCTAGACATGGGCCCACTTACGTCACTATGAACGAGGGCTAACAGATCGGTGACACTTGCACTTTTACCAAGTAAAAGGTGTTTTAGGCACTTTGCCTAATAAACTAGATTCGTAGACATCATTTGAATTAGAATAAAATTGTCCTAGTATCCACTCTTCGAAAGTGTGGATATACGAGTCTTGTTAATGTGTCACAGACAACAATACCACTTTTAAGTCTCAACAGATTTATTCAGTTTGAGCTTTTGTTTGTCATATTATATGTTTGAGATTCATTTATATTCTAAATATAAATATTGTTATTCACATCTGATGTGTTTATCTCAATATCATCTTTATAAACAAAACACTTAGTGTTCTAGAATATAAAGGTATACCCGCAACAGGTTAAACTAGATACAGAGATAATGTTCCTAGTCAAACTAGATACATTATAACAGTCACCTAATTTAAGTACATGCCCAAAGGGCAGTTCCAAAACTTAGGTTTATACGGCCAAAACAGCGACTCTCGTCCCTTTTCCGACACATAGGTCGATCTCATCTGAAGCCAGCCTCCTGCTAATCAGCAGATCCTGTACATCAGTACATATATTTATGTACCACATCCAGTATCTAAAATCTAATTTTAAAACCCAGCAGTGGACATGTTTATAACAAACATACCTGAAGCATGAGCATTGCCCGTCTTCACTTCCTTCATGTCTGCCTTGTCCATATGGCAGTCACGCTTCCAATGACCCTGTTTGCCACAGTTTATGCAGACATCTTGGGATATGTCCTTTGTCTTCCTAGAAGACTGTGACGATTTAGCCATGCCCTTTTCTTCACACCCCCATAAGCCTTCGGCCAAGCCTTGGCCTTCTGGGATGTCGAAGTAAGATGCGCATTGCGCTTCTTACCCTTTTGTAAGCTCTGGCCCTGTCTCATTGAGCATAGTCATTAGCTCTCCAAGAGTTTTCTTATTGCAATTAGTACTTCTAAGATATAAGAACATATCTATGAAGATCATTCAATTTCAATATCATACTATAAGGATCTAATCCTTAGTTCTGACAAAGAAATTAAGGAGTCACTGTGGCAAGCATAACAGATTGAGCACTAAAGTTATCATCACCATGAGTCTTCCAAAGCTCATGCTCCACTATTTGCTCAACTCCGGGCTCAAGCCCGAGATGTCACTCTATCAAATAGAGTAACTTCTTAGTTCCCAGGACTATCCTGAGATTGGTTTCCCATTCTAGAAAATTATGTCGTTAAAGACATTTTCACCCAGGATTATGTTTTAAACGTTAATCTTTCAGTTATCTTGATTCCAATAGTCCAACTATCCAATCAACGATTTCGGGTACAATCGAATATAATGATTACTATAGTCTAACTATATAATCAATTACTATTTTATTGGTTAAATTCAAATATATTGATTACTATAATCCAATTATAAAATCAACTATAAATGAAGTAGTTTGAATACAGTTCAACTGTTCAATTAAAACAACAATTAAATATTAGTCCAACTAATATGCATAAATTTTTAATGACGAAAAATGAAATGAGCGCGTATTGGCAAGTATTTAAACGAAATTGCAAATTTAATACTTGCCTCCCATTATTTTTAGCGAGCCTCTAACCCTCTGTGGAGTACTCGGGAAACCCAGTTTCCTAGTGGACTAGGTGTTGGGGTTGGTGCTCACAGCGCCAATTCCCGGTTGTATTTCTTTATGAATACTTCTGTAAAATATTATTATTTTGAATAATATATGCAGTTTCTATAATATAATGTATCTTTAAATATGGTAAAGACGTAATGACCTTAGAATGACTAGTCATGGTACAGTTGCAAAAGCGTCGCATATGACATTGACTTGTATCATGATGTTGTCATTCTCAGACAGTTCCTGGTCAAGGTTTACACTACTTGGTCAGTATAGTAAACCCGTTGAAACCGGTACATGTTGTATACTGGAATATATGATTCCAATAGTTTCTCAATGAACCATAAGTCTTGGAGACTAGTATAGACGTGTAGGTGTTTATAGCGGATAAACACTGAACGACTCACCGAAGATTCTTAATGGATGGTACACCAACGTCAATAATAATCTTGTCGGGTTGAGTAGCACTTGTGATTCTTAGACTTGAGATGCCACTGTAGGCACATGAGACATCTTCTACACTTAGATGACAGTCACGTCACCGATCTATTAAGATCAGACCTCCACCTGTTCGTTGGGTGTAGATAGATCCTCAGGGTGTCCTGTGCGTATCAAGATAGAATCTGTCAGTTCTGTGTATCAAGCATAGGTAGTCCATATGATTAGCAATCAGATAAAACCATGGGCCCCGTGGTACAGTTTAGAAGTCAGTTCTAAACATTCTTTTTGAGATTGCTAATAGAATAGAGTCGACTGGATAATCCCCATAGAGATTTGACGTTTACATCTATATCTCTGGGATATATCCGGATACCTGTGACGGAGGAATTATACATTTTCCATGACCTCGACCTGAATGATTCAGCGAGTTTATCCGTGATCGTCATATTTACGGGTGGATAAATTATGGACACGAAATTGTATTTCGTGACGGATATGCATGAATCTAGAGAGTCTCAATAATGAAATATACTCGTAGAGCACTAGAACAACACTTATAAATAATATTGATTATTTATAAGTCGTTTAAAGGTTAAACGCAAAATACATGTTTAAGGACCCGATAGTCATTTCCTTAATTTTGTGTATTTACATTTAATACTTGATTAATTTAAATACACATTAATTAATAGTCAAATTGAGATATTTGACTAATATCATAAATGTAATATATGTATTTAATATTTAATGTAAATATAATACATATATTTAATATATTTGTATTTAATTAATTAATTAATTGTTAAATGATTAAATTAATTAAAATATAAATATCTTAAGATTTAGATATTTGTTTTAATGGCTAAGTTGCTATTGTTGACTTAATTAGAAATATCTTTAAGTGTTTTTGGATTTTTTTCATCAACTTGACAATTTGAAATTCAAATGAAATTTAAAAACAAAATTTACTTGTATTTCCTTAGCAATTTTCGGCCAATGGCAATATTGTGCAAGTATATATATGTTTTGTTTCATTTAGGGTTTAATAAGCTAATACACTTAATAAAAACTCCATTGAAGAAACAAAAGAAGCTTGAGAGAAGAAAAGGAAAAAACAAAGAAAATCTTGGGTTTTAGTAAGTTTTCTTAACTTGCTATTAGAAAGGAAAATGTTCTTTATGTTCTAGGCTACATCTTGTGATGTTCTTATGTTATTCTTTTCTTTATTCTTTGTGTTTTTTTTTGGATGGAAGTTTGATGAAAGTGTTGAGCATGTATGATGATGGAAGTTTGTAACTAGTGTAGTTATACGTATTCTTTTGTAAGTTTGAGAAACTTTGTTGGTAATCTAGAGTTTTTGACCCACTCTTAAATGATCTAGATTTGATCTATAGTTATTTCATTGTGTTGAGACTTGAATTGGATGGAAGAAACATGATTGAAGTAATTGATTTAACCAATTTGGTCTAATTTTTCCAATTTGAAGAAATTGAAAAACTAGGGTTTAAGACCTCTTCCAAATTTGGGGATTTTCATTTATGTTGTGTATTTGGATGTGTATATGATACATATGAAATCTTATGTTGATTGGATTTCATCTTGATGTGTTTTGAACTGGAAAGTGCAAAATGCACAGTTTGGTCCCTATGGTGCTCTCGGCTTTGGGGTTTAATTTTTTTGTTATTTTTGTTGCAATTTGTGTTTTGAGATTTGGAATATGTTTTATTCATATTAGTAATGATTTAGAATCATTCAAAATTGTTTCGGACAATTTCGGACTAAAATGAACAAAATGCCAAGTGTAAGGGCAATTCGGTAAATTCACATAAATTTGATTTATTGAATTTTATTTCATATAATTTAATTATTGGGTAATTAAATAATATGTTTATTTAATTAATCCGACAAAAATTTTGAATCGGAAAATTTGGTTTTCCACCGTTTCCCTTGCGTTACCGGATTTAGCCCCTGAAACCCCTACAAAATGGTATCAGAGCGAGTCTGATTCTAGGCCCCCTAATGATTAGCTTGTTTGATTCAATATTTAATCATGTTTTCTTAACTATACATGCATGTTTAATCTAATTTGATTAGATTTAGTGTGTATGTTACTTAGCGGAAATCCCTAATTAATAAGGTTTTAATGTAATTATGTATTTGATGCATGTTATGTGGTCCGTCTTGTCAATACGGTTTATAAATATTTCTCTGTGACTACATCCGAGACCGTGCCTCTGCTGTGAGGGTGTAGCCGATAGAGATTTATTTATACCGGATGTATATCAGATATTAGATAAATTCAAGCGAAAGCGGAATCCTGAACGTGCCCTAGTTGTAAGGGTTACGCAAGTAACTTTAGTTTATCATTGACATTTTAACCTTGGTACATCTCCTTGTGGGCCTGCCTTAGCAGCGACAATGAGAAACGACCAGGACCGGAAACCCAAGAGTCACTGTGAGTGATTGACAAATGAGTGTCTACCTGATGAATATACGTAGGCGAGACCGTGCCGTGTGCTGTGATCTGAAATATATTCACGGGATCCATTTTTCACTATTTGTATTTAATTTAATTATTAAATCTTTGTATTCTGTTTGGGGATTACAGTATTGCATGATTTAGTGGGAGAGGCATTGTTAGATTAAAAATCCATGATCTAGTTTATGCTTTTGATATTATATGAAACTGCTTAAATTTCTGCTAAACATTTTTTTCGTGATCTATATGATAGATTTGCGATGGCGGCACCATCCACCAATCAGTTTGCGCGTATGTTAGATGCGAACAAACTTAAAGGCGCTGATAACTTTG
>SKCR01006975.1:0-32883 GCA_019454045.1 Zanthoxylum bungeanum
ATAAATCTTCTTGGGCCTGGCCTTTACTTTCGGGCTTTGCATACCATTTTGGGCTTTTAAGGTAAAAGACGGTTTTATCCTTGGCCCATTTTTGGTTCGTACAGTTTGTCCCTTACTCTCTAAGTCAAAAAAGTTTTGTCTTAGAGAGTATATACATTTGTGTCGAATGATACTAATCACAAAAGCACGTGACAAGAATGTATCACCTTCTGTTGGATGGTTTTATAAGAACTTTGTGCAAAATGTGGGTTTTTTGGAATATATTGCGTGTATCATCTGGGCAGACGAAGTCTTAGTCCTTCTGATTTGACTTGACTTATGGTTATTGGTTCTTGGTCGTCTGATCAGTTTGAAGATCCATGGATACATTTGACTCGACATAAGTAATGGGGAACATTCTCTGGTCAACTGAACCGAATGCAGGTTCAGGAGTCCCACTTGACTCGACAAGAGTCATGGGGAATGTCCTTTTGTCGACTGAACCGAATGCAGGTTTAGGAGTCCAACTTGACTCGACAAGAGTCATTGGGAATGTCCCTGTGTCGACTGAAACAAAGCAGGTTCAGGAGTCCGACTTGACTCGACAAGAGTCATGGGGAGGTCCCTTTGTCGACTGAACCAAATGCAGGTTCAGGAGTCCACTTGACTCGACAAGAGTCATGGGGAATGTCCCTTTGTCGACTGAACCGAATGCAGGTTCAGGAGTCCAACTTGACTCGACAAGAGTCATGGGGAATGTCCCTGTGTCGACTGAACCAAAGCAGGTTCAGGAGTCCAACTTGACTCGACAAGAGTCATGGGGAATGTCCCTTTGTCGACTGAACCGAATGCAGGTTCAGGAGTCCACTTGACTCGACAAGAGTCATGGGGAATGTCCCTTTATCGACTGAACCAAGTGCAGGTTCATGAGTCTACTTGACTCGACACGAGTCATGGGGAATGTCCATTTGTCGACTGAACCGAATGCAGGTTCAGAAGTCCACTTGACTCGACAAGAGTCATGGGGAATGTCCCTGTGTCGACTGAACCAAAGCAGGTTCAGGAGTCCGACTTGACTCGACAAGAGTCATGGGGAATGTCCCTATGTCGACTGAACCGAATGCAGGTTCAGGAGTCCACTTGACTCGACAAGAGTCAATGGGAATGTCCCTTTGTCGACTGAACCAAATGCAGGTTCAGGAGTCCACTTGACTCGACAAGAGTCATGAGGAATGTCCCTTTGTCGACTGAACCAAATGCAGGTTCAGGAGTCCAACTTGACTCGACAAGAGTCATGGGGAATGTCCCTTTGTCGACTGAACCGAATGCAGGTTCAGGAGTCCAACTTGACTCGACAAGAGTCATGGGGAATGTCCCTTTGTCGACTGAACCAAATGCAGGTTTAGGAGTCCACTTGACTCGACAAGAGTCATGGGGAATGTCCCTTTGTCGACTGAACCGAATGCAGGTTCAGGAGTCCACTTGACTCGACAAGAGTCATGGGGAATGTCCCTTTGTCGACTGAACCGAATGCAGGTTCAGGAGTCCAACTTGACTCGACAAGAGTCATGGGGAATGTCCCTTTGTCGACTGAACCGAATGCAGGTTCAGGAGTCCACTTGACTCGACAAGAGTCATGGGGAATATCCCTGTGTCGACTGAACCAAAGCAGGTTCAAGAGTCCGACTTGACTCGACAAGAGTCATGGGGAATGTCCCTATATCGACTGAACCAAAGCAGGTTCAGGAGTCCACTTGACTCGACAAGAGTCATGGGGAATGTCCCTATGTCGACTGAACCGAATGCAGGTTCAGGAGTCCACTTGACTCGACGAGAGTTAAGGGGAATGTCCCTTTGTCGACTGAACCGAATGCAGGTTCAGGAGTCCACTTGAATCGACAAGAGTCATGGGGAATGTCCCTGTGTCGACTGAACCAAAG
Source organism: Zanthoxylum bungeanum (assembly GCA_019454045.1). NCBI lineage: Eukaryota > Viridiplantae > Streptophyta > Magnoliopsida > Sapindales > Rutaceae > Zanthoxylum > Zanthoxylum bungeanum. The sequence goes on from SKCR01006975.1 coordinate 1,920, forward strand.
CAGGTTCAGGAGTCCGACTTGACTCGACAAGAGTCATGGGGAATGTCCCTTTGTCGACTGAACCGAATACAGGTTCAGGAGTCCACTTGACTCGACAAGAGTCATGGGGAATGTCCCTTTGTCGACTGAACCAAATGCAGGTTCAGGAGTCCAACTTGACTCGACAAGAGTCATGGGGAATGTCCCTTTGTCGACTGAACCGAATGCAGGTTCAGGAGTCCAACTTGACTCGACAAGAGTCATGGGGAATGTCCCTTTGTCGATTGAACCGAATGCAGGTTCATGAGTCCACTTGACTCGACAAGAGTCATGGGGAATGTCCCTTTGTCGACTGAACCGAATGCAGGTTCAGGAGTCCAACTTGACTCGACAAGAGTCATGAGGAATGTCCCTTTGTCGACTGAACCGAATGCAGGTTCAGGAGTCCAACTTGACTCGACAAGAGTCATGGGGAATGTCCATTTGTCGACTGAACCGAATGCAGGTTCAGGAGTCCAACTTGACTCGACAAGAGTCATGGGGAATGTCCATTTGTCGACTGAACCGAATGCAGGTTCAGAAGTCCAACTTGACTCGACAAAAGTCATGGGGAATGTCCTTTTGTCGACTGAACCAAATGCAGGTTCAGGAGTCCCTTTTGAAATGTGTCAAATGTACTATATACTCAATATTTTTATCATTTGTCGAGTGATTATAAGGCATGCACCGGGGTTTGCTCATTCAATTTTTCATGAATGAAAATGATCTTCAAATCTAATGATGTCGCGTCAAATAATGAAGGCAGTAATGAAGAGAATTTTGTTGCCGAGATGCAAGTGTGTCAAGTAGTGACAATCCAGAATTCATCATTCTTTGCGACGAAAATTTTACATTCCTTAGATCTTCCACGTGTCGTTTAACGGAGTAAAACCTAGCACAAATAACGAGGAGTCTTTTGGCGGGAAATGAACCGCCAAAAGAAGTAATACCACAATCTTTGAATACACAAGAACCATGTAAGTCGGAGAGAGTCAGAAAATAACCTGGGAGGTATGGGTTTCTGATCTCACCTCATGTAGATGTCAATCTTATTGAGGAAGACGAACCGGCTACGTATGAGGAAGTGATACAAGGTATCGACTCCATATTATGGCAAAGTGCCATGATGTCCGAAATGGATTCCATGTATACCAACTAAGTTTGAACACTGGTTGATGTACCGAAAGGCATTGGGCCTATTGGTACTATATGAGTCTTCAAGGAAGACAAACATGGATGGCAACATACAAACATAAAAAGCTAGGCTTGTAGCGAAAAGGTATCGCTATCAACATTATGTTGATTACAACGAAACGTTTTAAAAGTTGCCATGATTAAATCCATTTGGATAATGCTTGCTATTGCTGCCTGTTTCATTTATGAAATATGGCAGCTGAACGTCAAAATCGCTTTCCTTAAACGGAAACCTTTTGGAGGATATTTACAACATCCTGACAGTTTTGTCGTGCCAAAACATGCAAACAAGGTTTGTGACCGGCGTAAACACACACGTATAACGCAAGCGCACGTATCGTTCAAGTAATATAAAAAGTATCGATCCCACGAGGACTTAAAACCTTTTGTTATCAATTTATGGAGTTAAATGTTTACAAGTATCTAATAGATTGATTGTTTGATTGGTTGGTGACTTTAAAACTTAAAACAAGTAAATAAAATTGCTTGAAAGTAGATTGAAGAAAATTCAAATTTATAAAACTATCCAGGGTTGTGAATCCTTCAAATATCTTTTTAAAAGATGAAGTGGTTATTTTACGTTTGTGTAATATATTGGTTTATTAACATGGAACACGAAATTATGTAAAAGCCTCTTCCGATGGTCAATTACAAATACCCAGTATAACCCAATTGAACCATATGTCTATGTCAACCAAATTACCTGGATTCATTAAGATTAAGTTCCAATTATGGCTACCCCCGCCCAACAGGTATATTCCTATCCTGTAAGGAAATATATTAAATGGTTATCTATCCTCAAGGAAGATCGTGGGCTATTGAGTCTAAGGTCTTAAACCTAAAATCCATTTTCCAAGTTCATTTTAAGTTTACCAGTCCAATTTTATTAATGGCCAGTTAATAAAAAGCATTAGGATTAAGACTCAATAAATAAACCTTTATATTACCCAAACTGTAATTTAACCCCTTATAAACCGGTGATATTGGATTTCATCACAACCCCAGATAACTGGCTTAGATACGACACATATTTACGGGAAGTAAAAATTTAAATAAAATAAAAGACATAATGTAATTGCTGAAATTAAATACTGAAAAGTAAATTGCTGAAAAGTAAATAAAGTAAAAGTAAAAGTAAAAGTAAAAGTAAAAAAAAAAAAAAAGTAAATTACTAAAAGTAAATTGCTGAAATTAAATAAAGTAGAAGTGCAATAAAAGAAAATGCTGGGGGTTAGAGGATCAACTTTTATTACTACTATTTTAGATATCTTCCTTAAATAATAAATTATTAACTTTGCGTGATAATTACCAACCAGCCATATAGGCGGTATTCTGATTAAGTCAATTAATAATTAATTACCAACCGACCAACGAGGCGGTATCCATACTTAGTCAGATTAAAATCAATTTATAATTAATTACCAACCAACCAATATAGCGGTATCCTCATTAATTCAGGTTTTAAATAGTTTATATATTATATTAAATGAGATTAATCTAAATAGCAATAATAAAAGCTTTACCTTTCACCCCAGTAAGGGGGAATTACCTCCTCATTGTTTGAAACGTAAAAACTGAAAAAGTAAAGAAAGGAAAGTACTGTGCGTAAAAGTAAATTGTGGAAAGTAAAAACTGAAAAGTAAAGAAAAGAAAGTGTGAAAGCGGAAATTAATTACTGAAAGCTGTAAATAAACAAACAAGATACAATCTTCTTATTTATTCTTTAGGAATTTCAAAGAAGAAAGTATGAATTTTACAAATGAAATGGCTTGGTATTTATAGGCAAAATTTTGCCTCCATCAAATCATCCACCAAATCAATTATTAATTGCTCCACTAATTGCTCCACTAATTACTCCACCAAATCCATTATTAATTGATCCACTAATCTCTTATAATGTTTGGTGATGATTTGATAATTTTTATTATTTATTTATTAATTTATTTTTGGCTTTGAAAATGACTTTAATAATTACACACAACACACTTCTAGATGGTTCATCAATTTCGGGCATGAAATCTTCGGAGTTCGAAATTATTTTTTTCTTTCAAAGTTGTAGATCTTTGAGTCTTCTTTAATCTGGAACTTGAATCAGATCAATCCGATACCGGAGTAAAGAGTTATCCCCAAAATACGACAGATGCGCAAAACTGGAATTTCCAAAATTGCACTTCGTTGAAACGCCCTTTCAAGTTTCCAATCTCCAAAATTAATATGTCAAGTCCAATTTTTGCCCTTATTTGACCCACATTTCGTCCTCAATGATTTCATTATGTCCCAATATTATTTTATCTGTAAAATAAACCAAAATACATCAAAACGTTCATCAAACCCGAGAAACTAAACAAAATATTAAGTAAAAGGGGCGGTAAATATTGATATATTTTCCGCTCATCACACCCCCAAACCTAACATTTTGCTAGTCCTCGAGCAAAAAAAACAAATAAAATACAAGAAGTAACTAAAATTAAACTAAGCCACTTTCGTAGGGATCACAGTTGCATTTAGCATATGCAACAAGCCTTTAAACCCCTAGGTGTCCCTAGTGGAAGAGTTATAGTCTCGTGAGGGCTTACAGCAACGATACCCACAAACGTTTTACAAAAGTAAAAAGATAATAAAACTAATGCACACAAAAGCAAAAAGACAAGAGAAAAGAGAATAAAGAAGTTAGTGACTAATCAGGTGAAACTTCTACTCCAAGTTACTAGTTGTTTTCTTTCTTTCTAAATTACTGAATAAGTAAATTCTCCGATTATTTTTACCATTCTCCATATACACAGTCGACAAAATATTAATCAACTCATTTTTTCCCACAATAGTCACAAGTGTAGTTGATAAGAGAGTAATATTTTTGTCCTAAAGTTTTATCAGAATTCACATCTTTTTGCAGCAATGGAATAATTTTTCTGATTTTTCCGATATTTTTTTTTCTCTATTTTTTATTTATATACAATATCTTCTGTCTATGTAACGAGCTTTGGGTCGGTGACTCCCAAACCAGTTGGCTTTAGGGCACTAGGTGTTAAGACACCCCTACGGACTTAATTACTCAGACTTCAGATATATATATATTTTTGCAACATCTTTGATCCATGTAGCGAGCTTTGGGCCAGTGACTCTCAAACCAGTTGGTTTTAGGGCACTAGGTGTTAAAACACCCTTACAGACTTAATAACTCGGATCTCATATGTTTTTTTTTTACTCCATCAATTTTTGAGATGCTTCCTCCAATTAAACTAGAGTACTGAATATTACAAACTTTTCAATTTTAGCTCATGTCCGTATGTTACTATGTATGTTGATAATACCTGCTAACTAAGCATATGAAGATCCATTTTAGTCAGTTTTATAGAGAATTTACAAATTAAATAATTCAAAAGGAAATAAACAAAAATTAACTTGTTCTGAATTAGGTTTGAGATACGTCTCAGGAGTGAAAACTCCTTACTCAGCTATCTCTTACCAATTTCACCTTTTTAGTCAAAATAAAAACACAAAATATTTTTGTAATTTTTGAAAAAATTTCAGTTTTTTTGTATTTTTCGAAAAATTTTGAAATAAAAACAAGATACTAATCAACTAATTCCCTCCCCCAAACCTAAATGAGACATTGTCCCCAATGTCTTAAATAGTAGAAGAAGAGTTTAGAAGATAGTACCTGGTTAGCTGAAATTCTACAGGAAATTAAAGGTTAAGATCCATTAATCCTACGCTTCTTACCACGATCGTCCTCGGACCAATTTATCTTTGAAAGGATAGGGTCAATTTGTGGTTCATAGGTGTAGGCATTGCATTTTTGCATATCAGCCCGATGATGAGTCTCGTATGGAGACAACTACTTCTTTAGTCATGAAAGCCGCGGGAAACGAACGTTGGAAGGGTAAAGTTGGAAAATAGAATTTTTGTTGGATTTTATCTGAGTTGTTTAGCTTTGGCTACTTGTTGGACTTCCGTTTCAAAGCTTACCTAAGGCCCAAAAAAACCCAAACCAAACCAAACACCCAAATACCCAAGTCAAACCAAGCCCATGCCCAAGGAGGGGGATTCACGCCCATAGTGCCTTTATTTAGGTATATGCACATTTATCACATGTTTAAATCAAATAAAATCCTTACCTAAATAAAAGAAATCAATCAAATAAATCCCTACCAATCAAATCCAATCACAAATCCAAATTAGGAGATCTATTCCTTATTAGAAACCAATTAGGAGATTCTCTCCTACTCAAATTAGGAAAGTCTTCTCTCTTTGCCTATAAACAGAGGCCTTCACTCCCATTCACAACCCTAGCACACATATTTCCCCAAGCACGTCCCAAACACTTTCTCAAGCCTCTTTGCACGTCCAAAAACCTCCTTGAAGCCTCCATTGCCGAATCATTAAACCTAAGCACCCTCCATTGCCGCATCATTCTTCCTTCACCAAAACCCTTCACGCCTAAACCCCTTTTCACAGCCCTCCATTGCCAAGTTCCAGCCACCATTCATAGCCCTAAAACACCTTAAAATAAGCCTCAAATACAGCCCCAAAGTCGCACAAAAGACCCCCCCATTCACAGCTCCAATTCAGCGCCCAAAACAGTCCCGAAACACCCCTCACTGCACCTTGAACTGCACAGTTTCGTCCCCTGTTCTGGTCAGTTTTTGTTGCGTCTTCAACCCATAAAACAGTCCTAAAATCACCTAAACACCATCCCAAAAACCTCCATAAAGTTTCCCTAAAAAATCCCCACAAACGCACCTCCCTAAGCCTTCAAAATCACCCAAAACAGTCCGCTAAACCATCAAGACAGTGACATGAAACGTAGCAGCGAAGCAGCAGCGAAACGGACTTGAAACAGCAGCCCGAGCAGCAAAACAGCGAGGAAAGACGTGGAGTTGGTGAACTAAAAGAGTAGCGGATCATTCACCCTTCCAACGGACGTGTAACGCCCTTTCTTAGACGACAAAAGAGGTTAGACCTGAGGGCTCCTTTCTACTTATCTTCTTTATTGTTGTTTTATTTATTTTGATATATAATGGCATGAGAGTCGTTTGAAGCATGATGTGATTGTTGGGTGAGCGGGATATGTGTTCCCTTTTGTGGTATATCGGATGGAAACCCGGACGTAAATTCCATAGCCGATTCCGAATGGACGGTAGTATGGTCTGCACTCGGGATACAATGCCACGTACCACTTAAGATACACGTATCTCGTCTCATCCAAATTTGTATTTGAGCATGTTATAGTCTTTAGGTTATATGTTTATTATTTAAAGCATGGTTTAATTTAGTTTGTTATTTATTTGTTAAAGCATGTTTAGGTTGTCCATTATGCATGTTCTTAGTTTATGATGCGTTTGGGTAATGATTTATACATGTGATTCAATGGTTCAATATGCTTGTTGTGTTACATTGCGTGAAAATTATTTGGATGAAAGCATGTTAGATCTAAGTACCCTTGAGCATGATTATTGAGTAGACTTGGTTAGTTCATTGCACAAATTATATCATCACAAGTGACATAAGTAAGGGACCATTCCGAACCCAACGGTTTGAGGTCTTCCCTTGCGAGGGGTGAGTGCGGCCTTAAATCTTTGTCCCGGTTCACACCGGGTGGCGACTCCATGTTATTTCATACTTCCCAACTAGGCCACGAGCCTAGAACAGCGTCGCCCAGGTTCTGTTGTCTACAGTCTGGCGACTCCACTGGGGATATTTTGAATTGGCCTCGAAATCATGTCTTGTGATGTGTATAATTTGTGCATTAGTTGACCATTTCTATAGTGGGTTGAGAGAGTTAATCAAAGGCTTTGTTGAAGCTAGGTGATGGTTGGGTGTCTTCCTTCACTCACTACCCTTCGGGGAAAAGCTGTGAAGGCACCCAGATAAATCATCACTTGTAGATCGTTGTAATAGACTAATCTGGAGGACTCGTTGTTTATTCCTGACACCAAGCGATAAGAGCCTAAGGGGCTTGGGTACTTAAGAGAGCCTCGCTCCACCCTCCCTCTGGGGAATCTACAACGGGAAATCCATTTGACAGTTAGTCACACACCATAACTCGTTGGCACGTACCGTAAGGTATAAAAAAGGTGCACTCACTTGGTCGCTTGAACCCTTGAGTGGGGAGTCCTAGTTGTGGGTAATCCTTCGTCAAACGAGAGCCTTTGTCCACACTCCTGTAAACCCACATGTGAACCATAGTTGTATGACCTATTGGGGCCACCTTTTATGCTTTTGATAACCCCATGCAAATTATGTCTCATACATCCCATGCATCTCATGCATACATGCATCATGTTAAACCTCGTGTCTTAAAAGGCATCATAGATATCCGTTGGGTTAGAAAAAAATAAAGACTTGTCAAATGAGAGTTTAACAAACATTGACATCGGGAAAAAGGAAATCGAGAAACAGAGAACTTTACTGCAAGGATAGAAAGACCATGGGGGGCCTTTAAAAAGAAAAAAAAAGGAGAAAAAAAGAGAAAAAAAAAGAGAAAGAAAGAAAAAAGAAGAAAAAAAAGGAAAAAAAAGAAAAGAAAAAAAAATTTTGTTGTTTGTTTTTAGTCCTTGATAGTTAGCCATAAGTCCGATGATGAAATTGATTGCTTTAAGGTGAAACCTTAGAAACGATAAACTCTTGATGTGCTTTTATCTGATGCTTTGAGTAATTGATCTATGTTAGACTCGTAAGCACTTGATTATGGTTCTTAGCAATGAAAACCTGAGTAGTTAGCAAAGTGACTAGTTGAAGAAATTATAGGTCGGTGAATGACCGTTTTCTTAGATGTCTATCTTGATTTGTTTATGTTATGATGTGTGGTATGGTTGAAAATGAAAGAAAAGTCTCTAAAGAAAAGAATTGAACCACCTATAACCAATAAGCGTGAAGCTACCCATGGGCGAGTATTAGGACCACCATGAGGAGAAATGCTACCTTAAAGGGTAGGTGTGTTGAAAAAAAAAAGAGAAAAAAAAGAGAAAAAAAAGAGAAAAGGAAAAAAAAGAAGTTCAAAATGAAAAGAAAAAAAAAAGAGACAAAAGAGAAATAAAACCATATCACATTGAGAATGAAAAAGCAATTGCAGAGCCTAACTGAGACATCTAGGTTGGTTTGACCCATCGATCCCAATTTTTGAAACGAAATCATCGAGTTAGCTTACCTGAGGATTAAGCTGTGAAAGAACCTTTGCACACACACACTTTGAGTCTAGCTTAGATCATTTATCCAAAGACTTGGATTTGAGTTGCATTGAATGTTTTGAAGGTTCTCTAGTTTCATTACTGAGCATTCTTTGAGGACAATGATATGTATAACTATTGGGACTATTTCGTAGAATGTGATATAGCATGATGATATGGAAGGCCCCAACATGTGGTTCATCTTGATCAAGTACAAAACAGCAGAGATCAGAAAGCTAAATCAAGACTGGGGGCGACCAGTCTACTACATCGTAAATCAGGGACATAACAAGATATTGGGTCATGAGACTAGAGAGAAGGCCGAGCAATCACCTGGAGAACTGGCGGAAAACCTAACCCAGCGGGATAGGAAAATCATTCATGCATGCATACATACACGTAACATATTTTGCATTTTTTTTTGTGTTTTTTTTGTTTTTCACAGGTTTCAAAGAAGAAAAAGAGAAAGCGGCAAAGATAAGCCAACCAGAATCAGCAACATACGAGTAGTTTTGGGGATGAGTCCCAGGGCTGAGGCCCATATCAGTATCAGCATGGGGGCGAGGCCCACATCAGTATCCGTTTGGGGCGAGGCCCATATCAGTATCAGCATGGGGCGAGGCCCACATTAGAGTCAGCATGAGGGCAAGGCCCATATCAGTATTCGTTTGGGGATGAGTCCCGGGGTTGAGGCCCACATCAATATCTGTTTGGGGCGAGGCCCACATCAGTATTGGGGCGAGGCCCACGTCAGTATCAGTTTTGGGGCAAGGCCCACATCAGTTTCGGTTTTGGGGCGAAGCCCACATCAGTATCAACTCAAGGTTGAGGACCACATCATCAGAATTTTGGAATGAATCCAGGGAATGAATCCCAGGGCTGAGGCCCACATCGTCAGATTTTGGAATGAATCCAGGGAATGAATCCCAGGGCTGAGGCCCACATCGTCAAATTTGGAATGAATCCCAGGGCTGAGGCCCACATCGTCAGAATTTGGAAGGATCCGGGAATGAATCCCAGGGCTGAGGACCACCTTATCAAATTTGGAATGAATCCGGGAATGAATCCCAGGGCTGAGGCCCACATCCTCAGATTTTGGAATGAATCCCAGGGCTGAGGCCCACATCGTCAGAATTTGGAATGGATCCAAGGAATGAACCCCAGGGTTGGAGGACCCACTTATCAGAATTTGGAATGAATCCAGGGAATGAATCCCAGGGCCGAGGCCCACGTCGTCAGAATTTGGAATGAATCCAGGGAATGAATCCCAGGGCCGAGGCCACGTCTTCAGAATTTGGAATGAATCCCAGGGCCGAGGCCCAGTCGTCCGAATTTGGAATGAATCCCAGGGCCGAGGCCTACATCAGCATCAGTTTTAGGGCGAGGCCCACATCAGCATAGTTGGGGCGAGGCCCATATTAGCATCAGTATCAGTCTTGCCGGGTATGGCCTGGGAACAATATTACTCTGATTTTCATCGAGTTTACTTTCCTCCCATTTACCACTGCATATAGGTATTCCTCTTAGGAAAACCGCATGGAGAGCAACAATTACATTGTTCTCTTGTGAGTTGTATAAGTATTATACTTTGGATTCCCTATGATAACCCACAACTAGGCACTTATCCGATTTGGGTTCTAGTTTGGTATCATCCAAACGTATGCCCAGCATTCCTAAACCCGGTTTATTTCTTGTTCATATCTAATATGAAGTCTGTCCAACATATTTTCATGGAACCTATTCAAAATAAGTATTGCACTGTTTTAATGCGTATCTGTAGAAGGAAAATGTGTAGCTCAGAGCGACCTCATCTTAACCTTACCATGTCCAACAAATTTCGGTTTCTTTGTTCGGACACACCGTCAAATTGAGGTGTTCTGGGAGGAGTTCACCGTGAAAGAATATCATACTCTTTCAAATAGTTGAGAAACTTATTGCTTAAGTATTTTCCACCACGGTCTAACTGTGACGGTTTAATACTTTAGCCGATCTGTCTGTCTACTTCGAGTTGAAACTCTAAAAGATTCTGACTTGTGTTTTATAAGATACACATAACCATAACGCGATGCCACATTCGTAAAGGTTACGAAGTATTCATATCTACCTCTAGCCTAGCTAGATATGAGCCCACTTATGTCACTATGAACGAGGGCTAACAGATCAGTGACACTTGCACTTTTACCAAGTAAAAGGTGTTTTAGGTACTTTGCCTAATAAACTAGATTCGTAGACATCATTTGAATTAGAATCAAATCAGTCCTAGTACCCGCTCTTCGAAAGTGTGGATATACGAGTCTTGTTAATGTGTCCCAGACACCAATGCCACAAATAAGTCTCATCTGATTAATTCAGTCTGAGCTATTTGTTTGTCATGTTATATGTTTGAGATTTATTTATATTCAAAATATAAATACTGTTATTCACATCTAATGTGTTTATCTCAATATCATCTTTATAAAATAAAACACTTAGTGTTCTAGAATATAAAGGTATACTCGCAACGAGTTATACTATATATAGAGATAATGTTTCTAGTCAAACTAGGTACATTATAACAGTTTCCTAATTTAAGTACATATCAGAAGAGTAGTTCCTAAACTTAGGTTTCTACGGTTAAAACAGCGACTCTCGTCCCGTTTTCTACTCACAGATCGATCTCAACTGAAGTCAGTCTCCTGCTAATCAGTAGATTCTGCACATCCGTACATATTTATGTACCACATCTAGTATCAAAAATCTAATTTTGAAACTAGTAGTGAACATGTTTATGACAAACATGCTTGAAGCCGGAGCCTTGCCCTTCTTCACTTCCTTCATGTCTGCTTTGTCCATACGGCAATCACGCATCCAGTGACCCCATTTGCCACAGTTTAGGCAGACATCTTGGGATGTCATTTGTCTTCCTAGAAGACTGTGACGATTTTGCCTTTGCCCTTTTCCACACCCCAGAAGCCTTTGGCCAAGCCTTGGCCTTCTGGGATGTCGAAGTAAGATGCGCCTTGTGTTTCTTACCCTTTTGCAAACTCTGACTTTGTCTCATTGAGCATAGCCATTAACTCTCCAAGAGTTTTCTATTGCAATTAGTACTTCTAAGATCTTATGATAGATCTATGAAGATCCTTCAATTTCAATATCATACTATAAGGACCTAATCCTTAGTTCTGACGAAGAAATTAAGGAGTCTTTGCGGCAAGCATAACGGATTGAGCACTAAAGTTATCATCACATGAATCTTCCAAAGATCATGTTCTACTATTTGCTCATCTCCGGGCTTAGGCCCGAGAGGTTGCTCTATCAAATAGAGTAACTTCTCAGTTCCCAGGACTATCCTGAGGTTATATTCCCACTCTGAAAATTGGAGCCGTTTAAAAAATATTTTCACCCATGATTATGTTCTAAACGCTAATCTTTCAGTTATCTTGATTCCAATAGTCCAACTATCCAATCAACGATTTCGGGTATAATCAAATATAATGATTACTATAGTCTAACTATATAATCAACTACTATTTGATTGGTTAAATTCAAATATATTGATCATTATAATCCAATTATATAATCAAATATAAATGAAATAGTTTGAATACAGTCCAACTGTTTAATTTAAAACAACAATTAATTATTAGTCCAACTAATATATATTTATAAAATAATGACGAAAATGAAATGAGCACGTATTGGCAAGTATCTAAACGAAATTACAAATTTAATACTTGCCTCCCACTATTTTTCGGCGAGCCTCTAACCCTCTGTGGAGTACTCGGGAAACCTAGTTTCCTAGTGGGCTAGGATCCCGTTAAATAACACACAACCTTGACTTTGGCCAACAAGCTGTATGATATTTAACTAGGTAGATCTCTAAGATCAATTGGATCTCATCCAATTCCTTGATCCAGTAGGTGGACCTCCAAGTCCGAAACATATATCCAACATATGTGTAGACACTACATTTTTGCATGAAAGCCCGATGATGAGCCTCATATGGAGGCACTACCCGATAAGTTATGGAAGTCGCGAGAAACATACGTCAAAAGGGAAAATTCAAAAAAATAAATACCTCATCGAATATAATTCGCTTGCTTGGTCTTGGGTTCGCGCGTTGGATCTCTGTTAATGCTAACCTCGACCCAAAATCCCCGCAATCCACATACCTCTACACACCCATCCAAAACCCATGCAACCCCTCTAGGCCCACACGCCCAAGCCTATGTACCCTAGCCCAATCCAAAATCTTTAAATCATATTTAACACATGTCAAATCCAATCAAATCCCCTTCTTAATCTAAATAAATCACCTTCCAAATTAAGTATATCCCTAATTATTGCATAATCTTTATTTCCCTCCCATGCAAGGAAAATCCTAGCCCACTCTTATAAAAAGGGATATAAACCAAACCCTTCCACCCGAGATGATTCACGACTTCTCACCTCTCTCGGCATAACACACAAAAACCCTAATTAACTACCTCTCCCTCTCACGTCTCTCAGTCCCCTCTCTTCTTCCCATGAAACTCACGGCCTCACCCATCAAATCAATCTCTCTCGGCTTCACGTAGCCTCTCCCAACCCTAAACACCTTTCACGTCCCTTCTTCAACCCAGCCAACACCCTACTCACACAAACCACGCACCATCTTAGACACTTATTCACTCAACACACATGTCTCCTTCATACACTGCCAGACCGAGAATAAACAACAAAGCAACAAAACCCATAAGCCACTAAACACAGCACAACCCATAAAACAAGACACATGCCATAGCCACACACAACCAAATCAAACAGCTACACGGCAAAATAAGAGCCCCTCCACCGATTGAACAAGCCATAAAATCAAAGCCACCACACGCAATACACAAACACACTAAAGCCAGCCCTCCACTAAGAACAATACAATGTAGCAACCCTCCATTAAGAACAAAGCAACGCAACAACCATTCGCCAAAATCAACAACCAAACCAAATAAAAAAAATACAAATCCCATTTGACCGAAACAAAAAGAAATAATAACCCTTCAAGCAGCCGCTTGACTGATACAAACCGAGAAAAAAAACAACCCCGAAACAGTCCAGAAAACAGCCCCTAATCACCGAAAATACTGCACCCTTAAAACAACCCTTAATCACTAAAAAAATGCACCCTTGAACATCCTCAAATCACTGAAAATTACACCCTAAAACAGTCCATAGATAACCGAAAACTGCACCCTAAAACAGTCCTTAAATCACCGAAAACAGTGAGCAAAAACAGCGACAAAAAAACTGTGGCAAAATAACAAAAACAGCGACAAAAAATAGCAGCAAAATAGAGAAAAAAGCAGCCCAAAACAGCGAAACAACGAAGGAAAATATTGAACCAGTGAACCGGAAAAGTTGCGGAGCATTAAGCCTTCAGACGACGACGTAACGCACTTCTAAGAAGTGACTTAAAAGGTAAAACCTGAGGGCACCCTTTGTTTACTTTCGCTCATCTTTTTCGGTTATTTATTATTATTTCTTCGCGTGCATCTTGTTGGATCATGTATGTTACTGTTATTGGATAAATGATTTTATGCTATCTCTCGCGGTATATCGGATGGAAACCCAGACGTAAATTCCGTAGCCGAATCCGAATGGATGGTAGTACGGTCTGTACTTGGGATACAACTCCACGTACTGTTTGAGAAATGGCACATATTTCGTTTTATCTAATCTTTTGTTCATCTATTGTTCATTATTCCACCATTTACTTTCCGCATGCTATTTATTTATGCCATGATGATGTAATGCGCATGGGCAAATCACGTTGGATTAAAGGTCCTCCATTTGAGGGATGAAATTCCTAAGGGCTACCTTTACCACGATATTTTGTCACGCCGGAAGAAGTACATTTGATTGAACGCGAGGTATGTTCAATCGGGCATTCGAGGTCCTATATAGATGTTGGCCTTGGTCGCATCTCTTTCTTTCATTCTTGTTATCCACCTTTTTTCTGTGTCGCATCACCTCACGTTTATTTCCATGCATGATTGCCTCTTTAGTTATTTCTCTCATGTTAGGAACTTAATTATCTCTCTTCAGTATTTATGCTTTTATAGTTATTATTTATTTATATTTTCGCATTTATCTGTTTGATATGTTCATAAGATTGCGTGCTCGCTTTTATTTCGTTTACTCATATGTGTGTAAACTTAGATATTGGTTAATCTTGCATGTGTATGTTGCGTAAGACTTGGTTATATTATTGCATAAATCTATTCATTACAATTGACATAAGTAAGGGACCATTTCGAACCCAACGGTTTGAGGTCTTCCCTTACGAGGGGTGAATGCGGCCTTAAATCATTTCCCAGTTCACACTGGGTGGCGACTCCATTTTATTTCTCCAGTTTAGTCCCCCGCGGGCTACTCTGTACTCCCGACCGGGCACAACCTCGCACACCTATGTGGCATGGCTATGTGTCTACAGTCTGGCGACTCCACTGGGGACACGAAAATCGGCGATGCTGTTCTAGGCTAGTGGCCTAGTCGGGAGTACAGAATAGCCCACGGGAGACTAAACCAGAGAATAAAGGAGTCGCCACCTAGTGCGAACTAGGACAAAGATTTAAGGCCGCACTCACCCCTCGAAAGGGAAGACCTCAAACCGTTGGGTTCGGAATGGTCCCTTACTTATGCCACTTGTAATGAAAAGATTTGTACAATAATATAACCAAGTCTACGCGACATACATACGTAAGAACAACCTATCTAAACTTGCATGTCAAAATGGGCAAAGGGCAAAGGGAGGATATCAAGGCTGGCAAGGCTATCGCCTCTGGTATGTTTGTTATTGAGATAAATATGAATACTTCTAGTTTTAAAAATTGGATTTTTGATTCTGGTTGTGGTGCTCATATTTGTACTGATGTGCAGGATCTGCAGGATAGCAGGGTGCTGGCATCGGGGGAGATGGATCTACGGGTCGGAAAGGAAACGGAACACCAGTTGCTGTTTTGGCCGTAGGGACTTTTGTTTTAGAACTGCCCTCAGGGCAGTACTAAACTTGAACTTTTGTTATTTTGTACCTAGTTTAACTAGGAATATTATATCTGTATCCTTGTTAACCCAGCAGGGTTACACTTTTGTATTTAGAAACACTGGGTGTTATTTTATATAAAAATGATGCAGAAGAAATTTGCACAGCTGTTGCAAATAACGGTCTTTATATTTTGAATATAAATGAATCTCCTAAAATGACAAACAAAGGCTCAAAAGGAGTAATCTAAAAGATGAAGCTTATATGTGGCATTGTCGTCTAGGACACATCAACAAGACTCGCATATCCACACTTTCGAAGAGTGGGTACTTGGACGAATTTGATCCCAATTCATATGACGTCTGCGAATCTTGTCTTTTAGGCAAAATGCCTAAATCACCTTTTAGCGGTAAAGGTGAACATGCCACAGAATTGTTGACTCTCGTTCATACTGACGTATGCGGGCCCATGTCTAGCCAGGCTAGAGGTGGATTTCACTACTTCGTAACCTTCACAGATGATGCATCTCGTTACGGTTATGTGTATCTTATGAGACACAAGTCGGAAACTTTTGAGAAATTCAAAGAGTTTCGACACGAAGTGGAAACAGAAACAAACAGGGAAGAGTATTAAGACATTACGGTCAGACCGTGGTGGCGAATACTTAAGTTATGAGTTTCAAGATTACTTGAAAGAATATGGTATTCTTTCACAGTGGACTCCTCCTGGAACACCGCAATTAAACGGTGTGTCCGAACGGAGAAACCGCACCTTGTTAGACATGGTGAGGTCAATGATGAGTCGCACTGAGCTACCAATATCCTTCTGGGGATACGCATTAAACAGTGCTATACTTATTTTAAATAAGGTACCGTCGAAGTCTGTTGAACAGACTCCATATGAGATATGGACAGGAAGGAAACCAGGTTTCTCTTTCCTGAAGATTTGGGGATGCTGGGCATATGTTAAACGTTTGGAAGGTACCAAACTTGAACCCAAATCTGATAAATGCCTTTTCGTAGGATATCCTAGGGAAACCAAAGGATATTACTTCTATCACCCACAAGAGAACAAAGTATTTGTTGCTCTACAAGCATTTTTCCTTGAGAAGGATTTTATAAATGCAGTGGTAAATGGGAGGAAAGTAGAACTCGATGAAGATCGTAGTAATACTGTTCCTGGCAATGAATCAACGACGGAACAAGAACAGACCGTCCGGGATGAGTCTGTACCACAAACTTCACATACACAAGGACCGCGTAGGTCGGAGAGAGTCAGAACAGTACCTGAGAGGTATGGGTTCCTGATCTCACCTCATGTAGATATTAATCTTATTGAGGATATTGAGCCGGCTACGTATGAGGAAGCGATACAAAATATCGATTCCGCTTTATGGCAAGAAGCCATGAAGTCCGAGATGGATTCCATGTATGCCAACCAAGTTTGGACACTGGTTGATGCACCAGAAGGCGTAAAGCCTATTGGATGCAGATGGATCTTCAAGAAGAAGACCGACATGGATGGCAACGTACAAACGTACAAAGCTAGGCTTGTAGCGAAGGGGTATCGTCAATAATATGATATATAAATGACGAAACCTTCTCACCCGTTGCCATGATTAAATCCATTCGGATAATGCTTGCAATAGCTGCATATTTCGATTACGAGATATGGCAGATGGACGTTAAAACCGCTTTCCTTAACGGAAACCTTTTGGAGGATGTTTATATGCAACAGCCTGACGGTTTTATCGTACCTAGACTTGCAAACAAGGTTTGTAAGTTAAATCGATCCATTTATGGATTGAAGCAAGCATCACGGTCATGGAATCAGCGTTTTGATGAGATCATAAAAGAATATGATTTCGTGCAAAACGCAGATGATCCTTGTGTATACAAGAAGGTTAGTGGGAGAGCACTTACTTTTATTGTCCTTTATGTCGATGACGTATTGCTTATAGGCAATGACATTCCCATGCTAACGTCGGTGAAAGCTTGGCTTTCATTAAAATTCTCCATGAAAGATCTGGGAGAAGCAGCCTTTATTCTTGGAATAAAGATCTACCGGGATAGATCTAGAAAGATGCTTGGACTCTCCAGAGTAGTACATACATTGATAAAGTGTTGAAGCGATTCAACATGGAACAATCCAAGAGGGGATTGGTTCCAATGGTACGTGGTACCTCTCTGTCTAAGGACATGTGTCCTAAGACTCAGGTAGAGAGCGAGACAACATGAGTCGGATACCGTTCGCCTCGGCAGTCGGATCGATCATGTATGCCATGATATGTACACGACCTGATGTCTCATATGCTTTGAGCATGTGCAGTCGCTATCAGGCCGATCCAGGTGAAGGTCACTGGATAGCAGTTAAGAATATCCTTAAGTATCTTAAACGAACTAAGGATGCTTTCTTAATATATGGAGGTGGAGAACTTGCGGTATCTGGGTATACCGATGCAAGTTTCCAAACCGACAAGGATGACTACAAGTCGCAATCCGGGTACATTTTTTGTTTGAATAACGGAGCAGTGAGCTGGAAATCTTCCAAGCAAGATACTGTTGCCGATTCAACAACAGAAGCGGAGTACATCGCTGCATCTGAAGCAGCAAAGGAGGCAGTTTGGATCCGAAAGTTCCTAATCGGATTAGGAGTAGTTCCGTTAGCAGCTGAGCCCGTTCCATTGTATTGTGACAATAACGGGGCTATAGCACAGGCTAAGGAACCAAGGTCTCATCAACGGTCCAAGCATGTTCTTCGACGTTACCATCTGATTCGGGAGAGATTATACATCGTGGCAATGTAAAGGTCGAGAAGGTCACATCAGATGACAACATTGCAGATCCGCTGACGAAGGTTGTTCTTCAGCAAGTTTTTGAACGACACATACATAGTTCGGGTATTAGATGCTTGAGTGACTGGCTATAGGCCAAGTGGGAGATTGTTAGACATTATGTCCCATAGCGTCACTGTTTGTAAATGATATTGTATTATTGTACAAAATTAACTATGTGATAATGAAATTGCCTTTTGCCGTTTTGTAATATTATTTACTTTGATATATAAATGGCGAAAGTCCATATGATTAATACCGGATTGAGATGATATGAGACAGTATCAATCCATAAAGGTTTAATCATTAAATATCCCTAGTCGGAGTATTATCGAGATCGGACATCGATAATGCGGAATAGACTAGTATTGCGCTTGTGCATGTTGTGAGGGCACAACGACATAGTTCTCATATATTTAAGTATTGGATACTTATGCAAGTGCGATAGGAGGTTGTGTTTTACCGATGGTACGGAAAACAGCTTCGCTCTGGATAGACCCCGCGGAATCCCATTGGTAGTATGTCTGCGTGTCTATGGGAGGCCGCATCAGGGTAGGTGTATATGGTCTTAACCTGAGACTTACATCGCTAGTACTTGCGACAATCGGTAAACTTTGGTTTTGGTGGTTGGGGACCTTAACTGGTTCTGTGTACACCTCTTTGGGGTTTATCGAGAATCGTAGTGTACTGGATGTGATGTCGAGATGGAAGTATCACTTCAGACATATGGAGGTGATGATCACGCAGGACACAGAACTAGTACTCTATAAAAGGTTGCAACCGTCGGGACAATATGACCAGGTCAGGATTGTACGATTTAAAGAGACTAGTTGCTTGATGTCCGATATATGTTTCGTACGGGGCAGACACATTTCCAGCCCCAGGCCTAACATGTGATCGTCCGATACTGGATCGATGTACGCAATACTACGGTATACTACGCTTGATATAGATCTGATATTCCTATAAGAATATTTCTGGAGAATTGGGTAGGCATGGCGCTTTGCTAGAAGCCAACCTTGTCTTGTGAATCGGTAAAAACGTAGTACGAGGTACGTACGTGTTCGGATTATCCGACGACCGTATTTACTGCCCACATATCCGGAGATCTCTTGGGTCGCTTCCCGAAGATTCACCAATGACGTATGATTCAAACTCGATTAATCTTGGATTAATTACGGAGAGACTTTATCTTGGATAAAGTACTATAAATAGAGAGAGAACGATTAATTTGGAATTAATCGTAAAATATTATATTCGATATAATAATCGAAATTCGATTTCGACGCAAAATTAAAATTAGATTTTAATTCGGGCAAACGAGTTAATTTAGAATTAATTCGTTAGCGACGTAAGTTCGGTATTTCGGAAATATCGAACCCGAACGCGTGAGTGCACGTGGGCCCACTTTCATTTGGAAACGTGTGGGGCCCACATGACACATGTCATATTATGCATTATTTAATTGTGATGCATTGCATGGAGATAGTGTACAATGCACCCAATGGTTTTGCATGGAAATTGAGTGTTTGACACTCTAAGCCATTGCATGATTTGTGTCATAAGTTTATTATTAATTTAATAATATTATGTCATAAATATAAATTGATTTTTGAAATCAAATCCCTCTCTCTCCTCTCTTTCCTCTTGACCGAAACTGTGAAGTTTTACAGCCCTCTCCACTTTTCTGTTTTTGTTGCAAAAACTTGAAGAATTTGTGTTTGTTTGGAACATAAAATCACACACAAGGCTAGCACCATCAAGGGATCATACAAAGGTGTTATGGGAAACTAATCTTAGAGCTTGGAAGGATCAAAAATTGCTTGGAGCTTCTCTTTTCTGTTTGGCCGAAACACTCACTGCACAAAGGAGAAAATTTTTGTTTCATCAACGCATCCGCATTCCGTTCTTTGTGAGTATGATTCCGCCATACTTCATCTTTTAATATATATATATTCATTGTTGTATTTAAATGCTTAATCTTTCCTTGGGACATATAATAGAAACCAACAGTTGCGGCTTTATTGCTTTGACTTTTTGAAAGTGGAAATATGGTATATGTTTAATTGATTTTTGAAATCAATTAACTAAGACACACGACACTTTTTCTCTCCTCTCCATTCTCTCCTTCACGCCCAAGGGGCTGTTTTTCTTCTTATTTTCACTGCAATTGCCGTGAGATGTAGGAGAAGCTTAGGAATTTTTACGGCAAAATTTCCGGAGTGCTAGCACGCTTTAAAGGTCTTGCGAAGGTGATAGGGAAACCCACTCGTGTGAATGGAATCACAACACAAAGCTTGGAGCTTGATGGATCACCATGGCCGAATTTTAGAGGACAAAAATCTGCCCACTGCCGTGAGCTTCATGGAAAGGGAAAAGAGTTTTTGTTGTTCCTCGCATCGCTCAACCGATCATTGTAAGTATTCCGCAACTTCTTTGAGTATTCGCACATGAGTTTCCTTGCTTGATTTGATCCTTGGGACCTAATAGAAACCCAACAAAAAGGCCCAACAGGTTTACACTTTTGCGATAACATGGCTAAACAACTTCAAATGACAAGGGGTCTAAACATAAAGTGGCCCATCGGCATTTTAGAGCCTTTTAGCCCAATTGTAATAAAGCAAGGGCTACTCCCAGTTTAAATGGCCCAACAAGCCCATACCTCATGACAAAGGTCCAACTGAATCCAAATGACGATGGTCTTAAACACAAGCATAAAGGAATAATTTCTATTGGTCCTACAACTACAATTCATATGCGGGTTTACAGGGGTATGGACAAATTCTATCGTTGACGAAGGATTGCCCACAACTAGGTCTCCCCACTCAAGGGTCCGAGCAACCAAGTGAGCGCACCTTTTTTTTACCTCAAGGTACGTGCCAACGAGTTATGGTACGTGACTGACTGTCAAATGGATTTCCTATTGTAGATTCCCCAGAGGGAGGGTGGAGCGAACTCTCTTAAATACCCAAACCTCTTAGGCTCTTATCGCCTTGGTGACATGAATAAACAACAAGTCCTGCAAATTAGTCCATCACAATAAGCTTCTAGTGAATGATTACCTAGGTGCCTTCACAACTTTTCCTTATAGAAAGGTAGTGAATGAAGGAAGACACCAAACCATTACCAAGCTCTAATAATGCCTTTGATTAAACCCACTTAACCCACTTGCAGACACGGTCAAATAAACCACAAATCACAAACATTACAAGGTATTATTTCGGGGCCGATTCTCTATCCCCAGTGGGATCGCCAGACTGTAGGACACATAAATCGACGATGCTGTTCTAGGCTCGCGGCCTAGTCGGGAGTACGGAATAGCCCACGGGAGACTAAATCGGAGAATAAAGGAGTCGCCACCCAGTGTGAACTGGGACAAAGATTTAAGGCTGCAGTCACCCCTCGCAAGGGAAGACCTCAAACCGTTGGGTTCGGAATGGTCCCTTACTTATGCCACTTGTAATGAAAAGATTTGTGAAATAATATAACCAAGTCTACGCGACATACATACGCAAGAACAACCTATCTAAGCTTGCATACACAAAAATGAAACCTATATCTAAGTTCACATGTATAAAATTAAGTCAGCATAACAGCAAACATGCAATCACATAAACGCATCAAATTAAAGAAACGCCGAAATATAAACAAATCACAATCTAAACATAAACATAAACATAAACGAAACATAATTAGGTTCCTAATGCGAAAGAAATAAACAAATTATGCTTGCAAATAATATGCTAAACAACCTAATCATGCATAAAAGTAACATACTATTAATAAACTATGAATAAGCACAAGATTGGATGAAAACAAACATGCATACATACGCGAAGGAAGCAATGCATAATATGGGACCTTATATGCCCGTTTGAACGTAGCTTACGTTCAACTGAACGTACTTCGTCCGGTGCGATAATACAAGGTGGTAAAGGTAGCCTTTAGGCATTTTCCTCGAATTGAGGACCTTTAATCCAACTTAGTCAAGCCCATGCGCGTCAAGTAATGATATATGAACAAACAAAGTAATGATATGGGACATTGGATGTCCGATTGAACATAGCTTACATTCAATTGAACATAATTCGTCCGGCGCGGCAAGACATCATGATAAAGGTAGCCTTTAGGCGTTTCCCTCGAATCGAGGACCTTTAATCTAACTTGGTCAAGCCCATGCGCATCAAGTATGATATGCAATTAAACAAAGTAAGGATATGGGACATTGGATGTCCGATTGAACATAACTTATATTCAATTGAACATACTTCGTCCGGAGTGGCAAGACATCATGATAAAGGTAGCCTTTAGGCATTTCCCTCAAATCGAGGACCTTTAATCCAACTTGGTCAAGCCCATGTGCATCAAGTATGATATGCAATTAAACAAAGTAAGGATATGGGACATTGGATGTCCGATTAAACATAACTTACATTCAATTGAACATACTTCGTCCGGCGCGGCAAGACATTATGGTAAAGGTAGCCTTTAGGCTTTTTCCTCGAATTGAGGACCTTTAATCCAACTTAGTCAAGCCCATGCGTATCAAGTACGATATGTAAATAAACAAAGTAAGGATATGGGACATTGGATGTCCGATTGAACACCTTTCTCATTCAATCAAACATGCCTCATCCGGCGCGGAAAAACATTGTGGTAAAGGTAGCCTTTAGGAGTTTCCCTCGAATAGAGGACCTTTAATCCAACTCAGTTAAGCCCATGTGCATTAGAATTAGCAATACGACTAAATCATGCTTAAAAAGAAAAGAACATATTAAACGACTAAATCATAAGAAAATAACATGTTAAACGATTAAATCATGCTCAAACACATGGTTGGATGAAATGAAATATGTATGTCTCTCAAGTGGTACGTGCCATTGTATCCCGAGTGCAGACCACAGTACCGTCCATTCGGAATCGGCTACGGAATTTACGTCCGAGTTTCCATCCGATATACCACAAGAGAGAACACATATTTCGTTCATCCGGAAATCATATCATACACCAACCCATAATACTCATGCAAAATAAAGTAAGAAAATAAATAAAAATAAAGGAGAATAAATGAAAAGCTGCCCTCAGGTCTAACCTCTTTAGTCGTCTATCGGAAGTGCGATACACGGTTGTCGGAAGGGTTGATGCTACGCAACTCCTCCGGTTTACTGATTCAACGTTTTCCTTCACTGTTTCGCCGTTTGGGCTGCTCTTTTACTCCGTTTTACGGCTGTTTCTGGTCGCGGTATCGGCTCTCTATTTTGCGGTAATACGAGACTGTTTTGGCTTACGGTTTACGGGTTTCACTGGGCAGTTTCTGGTGCAGTTTTGCGGCAAAATCTGGGCAGTTTCTGGTGCAGTTTTGCGGCAAAATCTGGACTGTTTCAGGCGGTATTTTTGGTGGTTAGGGACTGTATTTTCAGTTCAGTTTTCGGTGGTCTTACGGGTACAGTTTGCGGGACTGTTCTGTGGTGTTTCGAGGCGCGGTTTAAGGCAGTTTGTGCGTGTTGAGAGAGGGCTTGCTGTGCGTGTTGAAGGGGTTTGCTGTGAAGGGGTTTTTACGTGAATGGGGCTGTATTATGGAGGTGTTTTTGTGTGATTAATTTGAAGGCAGGTGCGTGGCGTGAATGGGAGTAGCTGCCGAATGCTGTGTTTTTTGCATGGTCTGCATGCAGGTTTTTATTTGTTTTCTGGGTGGTCAGTGAGGTTGAAGGGTTTTAGTGAGTGGTCTTGGGAGCTGCTAGTCGGTGTTTGTTGTGTGGACGTGTGGGGGTTATTCGTGAAGGACGTGGTGCGTGTTCTGTGAATTAGGGTTGCTAGTGTATGCCTTTTTTTGCACGGTTTGTGTACGTGTCTTTGATTTTGTTAGGGGCAGTTTGTTGTTGGCGTGGGGATTCGGGTGGCTTTGTTTGTTCGGTGCAAGGTCAGTAGGGTTTATTTGGTGTTTGAGCTGAGTGGGGAGAGATAAGAGAGAGAAGAAACTTTTTTTTCCTTTTTTGTTTGTGCCGTGAGTTATTGGAAGAGAGAGGGAGAGCGCCCCTGTGTTTAGGGTTTGTTGTTGTTTATAGAGAGAGAGAGGGGGAATTCGTGCGTAAGAGTGAGAGAAGAAAGAGAAGGGACATGTGAGGCTATTATGGTTTTCTTTGTGCATGGGATTTTTATTTTTTGGAAACAAATCAAGCAAATACGGATGTGATTTAATTGATTTGATTTCTTCTCTTTTAATTAGGGAATGTGATTTTTCTTGATTTTATTTGATTTCTTCTCTTTTAATTAGGGATATGATTTAATTGAATTAGGAATTTGATTTATTTAATTTAGGAATGAGATTTAATTTGATTTAATTGGATTTGATTTAATTGATTTGATTTATTTAATTTTTGACATGTGTTTTAATTATTTGGATTGGGCTTGAGCGAAATGGGCTTTGGATGGGTGCAGAGGTTTTGGGCCAAGGATGTATGGCTTGCAGGGGTTTTGGGTCAAGGGTGTGTTTTAAAACAGAGGCCTAACTGGCAAACCCGAAGCTTAAGCAAGCGAATTAAATCCAACAAGGTGTCAAATTCCGACTCTTCCTTTCCGACATCTGTTTCCCGCGACTTCCACAATTTAAAGAGGTAGTGTCTCTATGCGAGACTCATCATTGGGACTTATATGTAAAAATGCAGTGCTTATAACATGCCAATATATCCAATATATTCCCTAACATTTTCCTCTGAATCAACTAAGCATTGGCTTTGACACAACAAGCTTAATGATTCCAGTCAAGCGGGACCATTGACTTTGGAAAGCTTCGTAATCGATGTCGATGGACAAGAAGTGATCTTGACTTTGGCAAACAAATCACAACTTGGACAAGACATACGATATGGAACAAAGCCTTCATGATTCAAACACATCCGCGATGGACAAAGGTCTTGACTTTGGCCAACCAACCAATGCCAATCTTGGATCTTGAGAGATAATCACTCAATGGAAGGGAAACACTTAATATTTGTTGAGGGTTTTTCGCGTAATTGGAAACCAATTAATTATCTTTGATTAGGTCTCATCATACACCCTTAAACATGCATTCTAAAAGCATAATAAGGTGCGATAAATAAATTAATAATGATATGCGGATGGATATATAATACATTTTATTCCTAGAACAAATCTCTCCCTTTCCTCTCCCCGGCTAGCACAATTCTAACTTCTACCCAATTACATAACACTTCTAAAGAAACCTTATTTACATTGAGAGGAATATGTGAGAAGAGAATTACAAAGAGTCAAGAGATAAAGGCTGGACACGCATGTCCAATTTAATAAATTCCAAATTTATCACAACAATTTCCAAAATTGCCCTCACCCATCTAATATCCATCTGATATACATTATTCATACATCACATCCATGTATTCACACAATGCATGTTATCAATCAATCTAATCCAATTAATTAATCTTTAATTAATGACCATCTAATGTTCAAACAACAATTTGATTTGCGCGAGTCCAACTCGTTCAAGAATAAGTACTCAAAGTACGTATTCTTGAATTATATCGAACTACAATATCAAATCCAATTTAATTCATATTCAATACTAATTCATATTTAATTCCAAATTAAATAATTACACTTTATTAATGTGCCTTTGCGACTTAGATTCTAAATCTAATCTTAATGGGTCTCAAAGCCCAATTAACATCCAATGTCAATTTAATTAAAGTCCAATGGGCTTTCAATTAATTTACTAAGACATGGACTTTGGCAACCAAAGCCCAATAAGGAATCACCCTTTGCCACAAAATTAATTTTGGCCCATTAGGCCCAATTAAATGTTTAAAGGCCCATTTATTATATTTGGACTTTATGGAAATGGTTTTAGGCCCAATTGGATCCAACCAATTATCCTAAACCAAACTTGGCCCAACCAAGCCCATTAAGCCCAAATACAACATCTTAGCCCAATTCCAAATTAAGCCCAATTAATTAAATTCTAAAATTCCAAATTTCATAATTTAATTAATTAAATTGTATTGCACTAATTAATCATCTAAATTAACATTTCCAAAATATCAATTTAATTAATTAATCATGCATTATTATTAACAATTCATGTCCAACATAATTGAAGCAAAATCAATCCAACATGCTCATTAAGCTCTCGGCAATGTGGTAATTTTTTCCATCAATTTTTGATTTCAATCCAATTAAATCACAAATCAATTTATCCATGTATTTTAAACACATCCAATGGTCTAAAAAATAAAAATCACCAAGAGCTACAAGAGTCGTTTACATTCGGCCAAGCCCTCACATTTGGGGAAAATTAATCCAATTTATTTTTCAACAAATTGATCATGGATAACTCTAAATTATCAATATATAAGCATATTCAAACAAACATTTTGATCAAAACATACTCAAATCAAAAATACCCAAATCAAGATTAAGAATCCTAAATTCAATTTCATGCTCAATAAGGCTCATGATACCATTGTTGAGTTTTCTAGGTCAAACCAAGATCAATTAAGCAAGAAATCATGTGAATACGTAAAGTAAAGTAGCGGAAATTACTCACTTTGATCGGCTAAGTGGATGTAGGAGATAACAAAAGTTTTGCCTCCAAGCTTCTCCTTTGATGTAGGTTGAGCTTCCAAGCTTCCAATCTTTGAATCTTGAATTCCAAACTCAAGGGTTAGTGTCCCTAACACCTTAGAATGACTCCATGGATGTGCTAGCACCTTTGATTTTGAAGCAAAATCAAGAAGCAAATGAGCCCTAGGCTCACGGCATTGGAGAGAAAAATGAGGCCAAGTTTCGACCATGATGAAGAAAGAAAGAGAGAGATGTTTTAGTTTTTCTTGTGTTTTGTTTCCAAAGCCAAAACAACTTATCAAAAAAAAAATCAAAACAAACTTTGGTATATCCTTTTCTAAAAAGGCTAAAACAATTAATGCTTCCAACTACTCCCATCAATCAAGGTGTCAAGATGTCAATCACAAAAGTTGACAAGACATCCATCACTTGATTGACATTTGATTTGACTCACGATGTGACTTGTGGGCCGCACTTGATTCAAAATCCGAGTGGCCGCAAACACATCCCGGGCTCGAGTTCGTTAATTCCGAATTAACGAATTTTCCGTTGCAACGTAATTAAATCAAATTTAATTAAATAATTGTGCATAGTAAAATTACTATTCACGTCGCTCGCGAATTAATTCGTTCGCCCGAATTAAAATCTAATTTTAATTCCGTTATGAAATCTAATTTCATTTAATATATCGAATATTATTTTAACCGATTAATTCTGAATTAATCGTTCTCTCTCTTCTAATAGTATTTTATCCCAGATAAAATTTCTCCGTAATTAATCCTAAATTAATTTTCTCTCTAATCTAATTAATCCCAGATTAATTATGTCCGAGTCATACGTCATCGGTGAATCTTCGGGAAGCGACCCATGAGATCCTTGGATATGTTGGCAGTAAATCCGGTCATCGGAGTATCCGAATACGTGCGTACCTAGTACCACGTTCTTACCGATTTACAAGACATGGTTGGCTTCTAGCAAAGCACCGTGCCTACCCAATTCTCCGGAAATATTCTTTTAAGGAATATGTAATCTATATCAGGCGTAGTATATGTAGTATTGCGTATTGCGATCCAGTATCAGATGTCACATGCTAGGCCTGGGGCTGGAATTGTGTCTGCCCCGTACGAAGCACATATCGGATCTCTGGTGACTAGTCTCTATAATCGGATAATCATGACCTTATCATATTATCCCGATGACTGCAATACTTAAGAGTACTAGTTCCGTATCCTACGTGATCATCATCTCCATATGACTGAAGTGATACTTCCATCTTGACATCACACCCAATACATTAAGATTCTCAGTATACCCAGAAGAGGCATACACAGAACCTGTTAAAGCCCCAGACGACAAAACTAAAGTATACTGATTGTCGCAAGTATTAGCGATGCAAGTCTCAGGTTAAGACCAAATACACCTACCCTGATTCGAACTTCCATAGACACATAGTCATACTACCAATTGAATTCTGAGGGGTCTATCCAGAGCGAAGCTGTTTCCGTACCATCGGTAAACACAACCTCCTATTACACTTGTATAAGCATCCAATAGTTAAATATATGAGAACTATGCCGTTATGCTCCCACAACGCGCACAAGTGCAATACTAGTCTATTCCACATTATCGATGTCCAATCTCGATAATACTACGACTAGGGATATTTTAATGATTAAACCTTAGTGGATTAATACTGTCTCATATCTTATTAATCCGGAACTAATCATATGGACTTTTATCATTTATATATCCTGGTAATCCAATTACAAATGATAAAAGAGCAATTTCCCTTGTCACATAGTTAATTTGTACAACAACAACATGTTATGTATAAATAGTGATGCTATGGGTCATAATTGTCCAACAGCTAGGTTATCTGAGGATTGGCGTCCTTATTGACGTCTCACAATAGCTAACAAGACTCTTTTCAAAGTTCATTGTAGGCATTGCATTTTTGCATGTGAAACCCGATGATGAGCCTCATTTGGAGGCACTATCTTTTAAGTCGCGGAAATCGCGGGAAACGGACGTCGGAAGGGAGAGTCAAGAATTGACGGTTTTGTCGGATTTAGTTCACGTGTTTAGCTTCGGGTTCGCTGTTGGATCTCCGTTTTAAAACTTAACCTTAGCCCAAGCCCATTAAATCACATCCAATAACATTTAAAATATATGTCACAATTAAATACAAATTAAATTAAATTGAATTAAAACCAATTAAAATCCATTGAAACCAATTAAACTAAAATCAAATTAAATTAAAATAATTGAAATTAAAATAACCATTGAATTAATTAATAAACAAATTAAAAACAAATTAAACATTTACCAATTATAAATAAGATAATAATTAAAATGATTAAATAAAACAAATGAAATCTAAATAATCACCTACCAAAATAATAAAAATACTTACCCAATTAAAAATATTGTATGCCTAATCAACACAAACTAAATATACTACATTCCTAATTAGCCTAAATTTGTCCCCCAATCAAATATATATTTTCCTTTTGTGACACTAATTAGATATTACAAATCCCTATCCATGCAAACCCTAATTGATAACTATATAAACACACACTAATTGCAACCCTAGGGGACAGAGGACACGGCACAGAGAAAACAAAAAAACAAAGAACCCTAAAGCCTAGCCACTACTCTCCATAAACTCAAATCTGCCCCATGCAAACTATACCCCGGATAATGTAACGAAACCCTTCAACACGCCCCATGCAGACGCCATTCACCAGCCACCCACCTAGCCAAATCCAGTAGACCATTCTCGGCAATACGCAAAAGGGCACTCAATGCCTTCCACACAGCCTGTTCACGCCATGAAACCCTAGCCCTTTTGCAAGCTTTCATCAGCCCTTACGCCTTAAACCCCACGCATCATCTGCCCATTCAATCAACCACATGTCCCTCAAATCTGCCTCACGCCACACGTAGCAACAGCCTTCAAACGATCACGCCCCTAGCCAAAATAACTGCCCTTCATAGCCACTAAACACTGCCCTTGTAATCAGCCCCTCCTCACGATAACAGCCCCACGCAACAAGAACCCTCTCAGCAGCCAACATTCTCGCCACTGCCCCTCTGACCAGCTGCCCCTTCACCGAACAAAACCCCCCATGAACTGCCCTATATTGCCTAATTAACGATCGTGCAAACTGCCTGAAATAGTGCCCCAAACCGAGACAAAAACCGAGTCAAAACAGTCCCCTAATATACCAAACCAGTGACCTGAAAATACATCAAAAAAACAGTAGCCTAAAACCACAGAAAACAGTCCATAAATCGCCAAAACAGTGAACAAACGAGACCTGAAACAGTAAGCAGAAACCGCAAGGAAACACAGCAGCAAAACGGAGTGAAAACAACGGGGAAAACAATGGAACAACAAGTTAAGACGCTAAACAAGTGAACCAGAAAAGTTGCGGAGTGATAGCCCTTCCGACGGTTGTAAACACGAGTCCGGAAAATGACTTAAAAGGTTAGACCTGAGGGTACCTTTCACACCTTTTTTTATTTGATTTTTATTGATTCTTTTAATTGTGTTTTAATCATTTATTGAATATTGCTTGCATGTGATGTGTGTTGTGGCCCTTGATTAAAACGGAAAATACGTCGTCTCTCGTGGTATATAGGATGGAAACCCAGACGTAAATTCCGTAGCCGATTCCGAATGGACGGTAGTGCGGTCTGTACTTGGGATACAACTCCACGTACCACTTGAGTAAATGGCGTATATTTCGCTTTATGTTATTTTGATTATTCGCACTTTATTATTCCGTCTTTTAATTTCCGCATGTTATTTATTTATGTTATGATGCGATCGAGCGCATGGGCTTAGTGATTTAGTCCAAAGGTCCCCTCCTTGAGAGACGAAGAGCCTAAAAGGCCACCTTTGTGACACTACTTCGCCGCGCCGGACGAAGTGTGTTTGGGTTGAATGTACGTTCAATCGGGCATACGAAGTCCTACACTTTTATTGTCTTTATTTCATGTATTGTGATGTGACGCGCATGGCTTAGTATGTTGGTCTAAAGGTCCTCTCTTTGAGAGACAAAGAGCCCCAAAAGGCCACCTTTACGGCAGTACTTCGCCGCGCCTCCTTTATTTTGTTGTTTAGTATGACGTATTCTTACATGACCATGCATCATATCACATTGC
>SKCR01006976.1:0-24395 GCA_019454045.1 Zanthoxylum bungeanum
TTGCTAATCATATGGACTACCTATGCTCTGATACACAGAACTGAAGGATCCTATCTCGATACACACAGGACACCCTGGGGATCTATCTACACCCAACGAACAGGCGGAGGTCTGATCTTAATAGATCGATGACGTGACTGCCATCTAAGTGTAGAAGATGTCTCATGCGCCCACAGTGGTATCTCAAGTCGAAGAATCACAAGTGCTACTCAACCCGATAAGATTCTTATTGACGTTGGTGTACCATCCATTAAGAATCTTCGGTGAGTCGTTCAGTGTTTATCCACTATAAACACCTACACGTCTATACGAGTCTCCCTAGACTCATGGTTCATTGGGATAAACCATCGGACCAAGTCTCGATATACGACATGTATTGGTCTCAACAGATTTGACTAACCGACCCGTGTTAGTGAATCTTGACCAGGAACTATATTTGATAATATACATTTAGCAGTGACACTTCCCAATGTCAATTACAAACTATCTTTGTAACTGTGTACTGCATTATATATTATCGGGCCTTTGTCTAATATATACATATCACTAAACCACATTTAGTTTCAATCTAATCGTAATCAGATCGAATACGTATATAAAAACAAGAGGTGCAACCATAAATAAGTAATATTATGGAAAATGGATTGTTCATATTCATGAATCAGACATAAATACGGTCCGGATTGGCGCTCTGAGCACCAACCCCAACAATTTCTCCCACTTGCTCTAGTGCCAATCCACGGTATCATATACACATCTCAATGTGTATCGTATGCACATGGCCCTCAAAAGCTCACCCAGTACTTAAGAGGTAGGCAAAAGAAAAGGTCCGCTTTGACATATTAAGTTTGTCAAACAAACTCCATCATTTCCCATGTTCAGCATCATTCATATTTTTTAGAATCTAAATTACATTAATATGACTCTGATGCTACATCAGTATTATGCTACAGCTACTAAGTTGTCCAAGTATTTAGGGATCAAATCTAAAATACTATGCGGACAATCGCAAGCACAACACCAATATAAAACTTCTAATTTATAAGGTCACTATGCAACTTCATAAGTCAATACTTCATAAGTTGCATCTAATTCCACTCAATAGTAGAATCCTTCGTGACACTCCCACTGCATCTTTTCTGACTCTTTATGACGTAGACTGTCTACCGTCACAATTAGTCTCAAAACTAATATGACACTAATGGTTGCTAACTGTATTCTCCATGAATTAGAAACTCGTTCTTAATATCTCAAAGATCACAAAGAACGTGTTTCAAGATCCATCATATGGTCTATAGGGTATCAAAATAACTCGTAACAATTACGATTAAATCGATAACTTTAATCGCACATAATAAAGTATTCATTATGTCATCATCAAATGATACATAATATTGATTAGACATTCTAATCAATATTTCTTTCGAAAAAGGGATCATCCTTTTACGAAAGATGAATACTTTATATACAAGACACACATTAACTGTCAAACAGTTATACTAACTGTCATACAGATAGTCTTGTTGGGTCTTTTATTAGATCATATCTAATGTATGAATAATAAGAGTATCTCAAAAGTCTCTTAGTTTTATATCTATATAAAACTTTATATCAAATATAACAGAGACTACTCCCACTGCTTTCACAGAGTAAAGAAGACTTAGGTAAATCTTTTACCTGACAAACATCTCATTATTACTATAATAATGATAATGTTGTTAGGATATATAACTAGAAAGTAATTTGTACGCTCCCACTAACCCTTCAATCACATATGTATCCTCTATACTTTGACAAGATCAGACAATCTGACTGATGTCAAAAATAGAGAACACGGATTTCCAGAAGACTTATCCGAGTCTACAATAGGCTCTATAAGCTAGCACACTAAACTGCGATCTCAACAGAACACAAACTCTAGGGCCATTCCAGAATGAACTCTTCAAAAAAAGAAATCACAACTGATCTCTTATCTGAATAAGTCATTCCAAAAACGCCACTTTGTATTCTTTAGTTAAAATGTACAGTTTAATATCAACATTAACCAATATATCTCTAATTGTTCAATTAGTGTGACTAAAGATAAGTTTTCTCAGAATCTACAATAGATTGCTGAGTATAACTTTTCTCACTATCATACTATAAAGGTCAAACCTTTAATAAGCTCACACTGCTTTCACCGCGCAAACAGTTAGCACATATCATGAACTAATTCATAATGAAAGCGTAATCAAGTTCAAAACTTGATCGTAGTAAACTATGAACAATCTTAGATATATGGTTCAATGGTGAACTTCCAGAATCGATATCAAATATCGCTTTCATTATAAGTTATAGGATATTTTTCTTCGGTAAGAAAACAACAGAATCATTAAGTATCAAATACTCGTAAATGATTCTGATATCCTATTAAACTTATATAGAAGATGTATAAGGATTGTTTCATCTTATTAATTACGTAGTTCCATTATAGTTTATCATTCTCACAATTGACTTCAATAAGTCAAGTCATTTCTACAATAGTTAACATCTGATGTTACACACCAAGTAATAAAACAATTTATTACTTAGGATCGTATGAAAGATATTTTATTAAATAGAATACAATATCTATAAAATAGAATAAATGATAAACTTTTACTTATACCTCCAAGGTGTAAGTAATTTTCATTATATAACTATTATATAAAAGAAATACTCAAATCTCAAACTTTTCAAGATTCAGATTTTCTACCTATACATACCATATATGTAACTGTAGAAATTAATGGAACCTAAATTAAAAAGATGAACTAGTGTTACTGGAGCATAACCCCAAGAGTATTGAAACTAATTCGGTAATATTCAATATCAAACGAATCAAATCATATAAGATTCAACTGCTCACACTACTCAATTCCATCAAGATGGAATCGTGGAAGAATAATATTGAATATGAATCATATTCACTGAATAACCTTAGAACTAATTGCTTTAAATTCATATGTTTGATCATATCAAAGATCTTTGAACAATTCAAAGACTTGTTATGAATTTTAAGGATCACATTTTCAAAATTTCAGATTGAATATATTTGAACCAGTCAAATATGTTCAATTTGTGTTTCATTAGAACAGATTGAAAGTTCTTGATCATTTCAAGACGTTCAATATGTGTTCCTTCAGAAAAACGTAACTAAGTTATGACAATTCATCAACTAAGTTACGAAATAAAGAAAATTATCTTAAGCAATTATTATTTATTAAACTACATACATCTAATGTATCAGTTTAATAAATCTGGTGGTCCAATGACAATCATTGGTTTAACGAGATCTTAATCACCTTCCTGAATACAATATTCATTAAATGGACAAGGATGTGTGGTGTGATCTCGTATCAAACCATCATTTACCATACGGAATAAGCATCTAATGCTTAAGTGACTAAACTCATAATGCACCGTTCTAAATTATTTATTTTATCGAATAATTTTTCTTAATGTTTATCTCTACGTCAATGACACTACTAGTTGTATTTAAAATATATAACAACTGTTTATTAAGAACAAGTAACTATCCAATAGTCGCAAGTTCCGATATCAAATATCAAAACAATCGTTAACTAATATTTTAAATAACTAGACGGAAGATCTGGTATCCAATACCTATAGTTGTTGTATTGTGAAAATCGATATTTTTTATACACAATTATACGTATCTCATTTCTTTAGCTTTACTATTTGCATTCAACTATTCACAACAATTGCAAATAACTGATTAGCAAATTGTGTCAGACACATTGTCTCTAAAGGTCATTAAAGCTAAGAAACGTCATTACTAGATAAACAAATACCTAATAGGGCTTTCTTAATGCCAGTCAAGAATCTCGAGACATGAACTAATTCAAGTCAATTCTTACTGCATAAGAAACTATTCTCTCTAAAGTATTATATCCTAAAAGGGATATCTATCTAGATTATCTATCATGACTTAGAAACTAAGTCATTAACCATCTTGATTTTTCAAGAAAATCGGAACAACAGTTCCCGATGGTTTAAACCAATCTAATAATATCCTAGTCCAATAGTATCTAGAACCTATTCTAGAATAACTGCAACCAAGATTCAAGTCAGATAACATATCAAAATATATGTGCAGTAAATAAAAGTTTAATTCTATATAAACAATAGAATAAGGAAAAAAAATAAGCGGCAATTTCCATAATAATATACACTGCCAAAGTTATGGAATATTTTAAACTTAGCAGTGCCTCCCACTATTTTACGTAATACCGTAATCCCCAACAGAAAAATGAGAATTCAATAATTAAATCGAATTCCATAATGGGAAGTGGACCCCATGAATATATTTCGACTCACAGCAAAGGCACGGTCTCGCCTACGTATATTCACAGGTAGACAACTCATTGTCAATCACTTACTAGTGACTCCGAGGTTCCGGTCCTGGTCGTTTCTCGTTGTCGCTGCTAAGGCAGGCCCACAAGGAGACGTACCAAGGTTAAACTCATCAATGATAAACTCAAGTTACTTGCGTAACCCTGACAGCTAGGGCACGTTCAGGATTCCGCTTTCGCTTGAATTTATCTAGTATCTAATATACATCCGGCATAAATAAATCTCTATCGGCTACACCCTCACAGTAGAGGCACGGTCTCGGATGTAGTCAAGGAAAAATATTTATAAACCGTATTGACAAGACGGACCAAGAAACAAGTATTCCAAATACTAGTTACTTTAAAACCTTATTAAGCGGGGATATTCCATTAAGTGTCATACACCCTAAATCTAATCAAATTAGATTATAACATGCATGTATAAAGTCAAGAAAACATGATTAAACATTGAATAAAACAAGCTAATCATTTTATGGAGGCCTAGAATCAGACTCGCTCTGATACCATTTGTAGGGGTTTTAGGGGCTAAATCAGGTAACGCAGCGGAAACGGTGGAAAATCAAATTTTCCGATTTCAAAAATTTTTCTCGGATTAATTAAATAAACATATTTATTTAATTATCCAATAATTAAATTATGAAATAAAATTAAATAAATGAAATTTATGTGAATTTACCGAATTGCCCTTACACTTGGCATTTTGTTCATTTTAGTCCGAAATTGTTCAAATCATTTTGGATGATTCTAAATCATTTCTACGATGAACTTAACATGTCCCAAATGTCAAAACAACCATTTACAAACAAAAACCCAAAAATTCAAGCCAAGGCCGTGAGCCTCCATTAGGGTCCAAATTGTGCATTTTGCACTTCCATGCTTCAAAAGACATCAAGGCAAAATCCAATCAACCCAATATTTTAAATGCATCATATACACATCCAAATACACCATAGAAATGAAAAGCCCCAAATTTGGAAGTGGTCTTAAACCCTAATTTTTCAATTTCTTCAAATTGGACAAATTAGACCAAATTGGTTAAATCAATTACTTTAATCATGTTTCTTCCATTCAAATCAAGTCTCAACACAATGAAATAACTATAGATAAAATCTAGGTCATTTAAGAGTGGGTCAACAACTCTTATTAGCAACAAAGTTCTAAAACCATGAAAAGAATGCTTATACTATATATAGTTACAAACTTCCAACATCATACATGCATTACACCTTCATCAAACTTTTATCCATCAAAAGTACAAAGAATAAAGATATAAAAACTCAAGAACATCACCAAGTGAAGCCCACAACAAAAGGAACAATTACTCTCTAATGGAAGGTTGGAAATACTTACTAAATTCCAAGCTTTCTTTGATTTTTTCTTTTCTTTTCTCTCTACCTTCTTTGTTTTGTTTTAATGGAGTTTTTGATAAAGTGTATAAGCTTATGAAACCCTAAAATAAAAGAAACAATATATATTTGTTCAATAACAAGCCTTGGCCGAATTTGGCCTAAGTGTAACAAGATATATTAATTTCATTTATTTGAATTTCATTTAATCAACTTGTTAAATATCTAAAACACTATAAAGATATTTCTATTTAAGTCAACAAATGCAACTTAGCCATTTAATCAAATATCTAAACTTAAGATATTTATATTTTAATTAATTTAATCATTTAACAATTAAATAATTAATTAATTAATTAAATACAAATATATTAAATATATGTATTATATTTACATTTAATATTAAATACATATATACATTTATGATATTAGTCAAATATCTCAATTTGACTATTAATTAATGTGTATTTAAATTAATCAAGTATTAAATGTAAATATACAATAATTAAGGAAATGACTATCGGGTCCTTAAACATGTATTTTTCGTTTAACCTTTAAACGACTTTATAAATAATCAATATTATTTATAAATGTTGCTCTAGTGCTCTACGAGTATATTTCATTATTGAGACTCTCTAGATTCAGGCATATCTGTCACGAAATCTAATTTTGTGTCCATAATCTATCCACCCGTAAATTATGACGATCACGGATAAACTCGCTGAATCATACAGGTCGAGGTCATGGCAAATGTATAATTCCTCCGTCACAGGTATCCGGATAAATCCCAGAGATATAGATGTAAACGTTAAATCTCTATAGGGATTATCCAGTCGATTATTCTATTAGCAATCTCAAAAAGAACATTTAGAACTAACTTCTAAATTATACCACGGGCCCATGGTTTTTATCTGATTGCTAATCATATGGACTACCTATGCTCTGATACATAGAACTGAAGGATCATATCTCGATACACACAGGACACACTGGGGATCTATCTACACCCAACGAACAGGCGGAGGTCTGATCTTAATAGATCGATGACGTGACTGCCATTTCAGTGTAGAAGATGTCTCATGCGCCCACAGTGGTATCTCAAGTCGAAGAATCACAAGTGCTACTCAACCCGATAAGATTCTTATTGACGTTGGTGTACCATCCATTAAGAATCTTCGGTGAGTCGTTCAGTGTTTATCCACTATAAACACCTACACGTCTATACGAGTCTCCCTAGACTCATGGTTCATTGGGATAAACCATCGGACCAAGTCTCGATATACGACATGTACTGGTCTCAACAGATTTGACTAACCGACCCGTGTTAGTAAATCTTGACCAGGAACTATATTTGATAATATACATTTAGCAGTGACACTTCCCAATGTCAATTACAAACTATCTTTGTAACTGTGTACTGCATTATATATTATCGGGCCTTTGTCTAATATATACATATCACTAAACCACATTTAGTTTCAATCTAATCGTAATCAGATCGAATACGTATATAAAAACAAGAGGTGCAACCATAAATAAGTAATATTATGGAAAAATGGATTGTTCATATTCATGAATCAGACATAAATACGGTCCGGATTGGCGCTCTGAGCACCAACCCCAACAGTAAGAAGCGTCGGATAAGTCTGGATCTTAACTTTTAATTTCCCTTTAGAATTTCAGCTAACCAGGTACTATCTTCTAAACTCATGCTTCTAATTTTTAAGACATTGGGGACAATGTCTCATTTAGGTTTGGGGGTGAGGAATAGTTTACTAGTATCTTGTTATTTTCTTGTATCTTGTTATTTTCTTCTTTTTATTTTTAGTCCAAAATTTTTCGAAAAATACAAAAATTTTACAAAAATCAAAAAAAATATTTTGTGTTTTTAATTTGATTAATCGAGTGAAATTGGTGTGAGATAGCTATGTAAGGAGTTTCCACTCCTGAGACGTATCTCAACCTACTTCGGAACAAGTTTTTTTTGTTTATTTCCTTTTGAATTATTAAATTTGTGAATTCTCCATAAAATTAAATAAAATAGATTTTCATATGCTCAGTTGACATGTATTATCAACATACATGGTAACATACGGACATGAGCTGTAATTGAAAAGTTTGTAATAATCAGTGCTCTAGTTTAATTGGAAGAAGCATCTAAAAAAACGATAGATATAAAAAAAACGTTTGAGATTCAGGTTATTAAGTCCGTAGGGGTGTCTTAACACCTAGTGCCCTAAAGCCAACTGGTTTTGGAGTCACTGGCCCAAAGCTCGCTACATAGATGTAAGATATTGTATATAAATAAAAAAAAATTCAAAAAGAAAGAAAAAAATCAGAAAATTTATTCCATTGCTGCAAAAAGGTGTGAATTCTGATAAAAACTTTAGGACAAAAATATTACTCTATTCTCAACTGCACTTGTGACTATTGTGGGCAAAATGAGTTGATTAATATTTTTTTGGCTCTATATTAGGATAATGGTAAATAAATCGGAGAATTTACTTATTCAGTAATTTAGAAAGAAACAAAACAACTATTGACTTGGAGTAGAAGTTTCACCTGTTTAGTCACTAACTTCTTTATTCTTTTTTCTCGTCTTTTTGCTTTTGTGTGCATTAGTTTTACTATCTTTTTACTTTTGTAAATTATTTGTGGGTATCGTTGCTGTAAGCCCTCACGAGACTACAACTCGTCCACTAGGGACACCTAGGGGTTTAAAGGCTTGTTGCATATGTTAAATACAACCGTGATCCCTACGAAAGTGGCTTAGTTTAATTGTTTATGTTATTTTATTTTGTTGTTTTGCTCGAGGACTAACAAAATGTTAGGTTTGAGGGTGTGATGAGTGGTAAATGTATTTTAGGGGTGTGATGAGTGGTAAATGTATCACTATTTCCCACTCATTTGACCTAATATTTTGTATATATTCTTGAGTTTTGTGAATATTTTGATGCATTTTGTGTTATTTTATAGATAAATAAATTTTCAGGACTCTCTGAAATTGATTCAGGGCCAAAACGACGCCTAACGTGCGCCGGCCTGTGCTATTTTGCGCCGCTTCATGCTCAAATACGTCGTGCCACTTGTCAAAATCTGATAAGTCTGCTAACATGCGTCGGAAGCTAACATACACCTGCCACGTGTCAACATCTCAGCAATTCTGCTAACGTGCGTAGTGCCATGCGTCGCCATCAAATGTTGCCGACAATCACCATAGCCAAGTGTCGTCCACGTGTTGTCCATGTGTCAGCCACGTAGGCGTCCACATCAGCTACATGCCAAGTCAGTGTGTCACGTCATCACCACGTCATCATCAGCCAACCTTCGCGTGACATATGTCAAAATCCTATGGTCCCGACATCCATATCGCCACGTGTCGCCATGTCATCGCCACGTCCTCGCCATGTCAGCACAATCATTCAGTTCCCAGCCGTCAGGACACGTGTCAGCCAATTTGGAAGACGTGCCATATTTGTCGTCGGAAAACGAGGTGCGTCGCGACGCACGAAGCCCGTCGACCCTATAAATTCAGCTCGAAATTTCAATTTCAGATGTACCTTCCTCTCTGAATTCTCTGATGTAAATAAGAAGTTTTTATCTAGTTTTATTTTAATTTCAGTTCTGTAATTAATTTTAGTTACTTTTTCTAATAGTAATCTATTGTCTTTACTTTTTCAGTTTTTACTATTCAGTAATGAAGAGGTAACTTCCCTCTGCTATGGTGAAAGGTAAAACTTTTATTACTGCTATATAGATTAATCTCTCTTAATTATAATATAATAACTACTTAAAACTTGACTTAATAAGAATATCGCTATATCGACCGGTTGGTAATTATTATAAACTTGTTTTTAACCTAACTAAGCATAGATACCTCCTGGTTGGTCGGTTGATAATTACCGCCTATATGGCTGGTTTATGGACAAATAGTGATACCGCATTTATGGTCGGTTGGACTTAATCTGACTTAATCAGGATACCGCCTATATGGCTGGTTGGTAATATTACACAAGTTAATATATTATATTAAGAGAGATATCTAAAATAGTAGTGATAAAAGTGGATCATTTTACTCTAGCATTTTCTTTTATTGTAATTTTATCTTTTTAATTTCCAGCAGTTTACTTTTCAGCAATTTACTTTATGTCTTTTATTTTTAAGCTTTTATTAGTTATGAGTCGTAGTTAAGCCTGTAATCTGGGGTTGTGATGAAATCCAATATCACTGGTTTATAAGGTATTATTTTATAGTTTGGGTAATTTAAGGTTTACTTATTAAGTCTTAAGCTAATGCGTCTTGTTAACTGACCAATAATAAGATTGATCTGGTAAATCTAAAATAAACTTGACAAAAGAATTTTAGGTTTCAGCTTAAACTTAATAGCACACGATCTTCCTTGAAGATAAATAACCATTTAATAGATTTCCTTACAGGATAGACATATACCTGTCGGGCGGGGGTAACAACAATTGGAACTTAATCTTAATGAATCCAGGTAATTTGGTTGA
This sequence comes from Zanthoxylum bungeanum, assembly GCA_019454045.1. Classification (NCBI taxonomy): domain Eukaryota; kingdom Viridiplantae; phylum Streptophyta; class Magnoliopsida; order Sapindales; family Rutaceae; genus Zanthoxylum; species Zanthoxylum bungeanum. The sequence goes on from SKCR01006976.1 coordinate 10,252, forward strand.
CATAGACATATGGTTCAATTAGGTTATATGGGCATTTGCATCTGACCATCGACAGATGCTTTTGCATAATTTCGTATTCCAGGTTAGTAAACCGATATATTAAACAAACATAAAATAACCACTTCATCTTTAATTAGATATTGGAAGAAATCACAACCCTGAATAATTTCTTAATATTGAATTTCACTTAATTTACTTTTGCGCAATTTTATTGTTTTTAAGTTTAAAGTCACCACCCATTCAATCAATCAATCTATTAGATACTAGTAATCATTTGGCCTCATAAAATTAATAGTTTAGGTATTAAGTTCTCGTGAGATTCATACTTTTTATACTACTTGAACGATACGTGCGCTTGCGTTATACGCGTGTGATTACGCCGATCAGGACCCGAGCCCGAACCGGGCTTTCATTATAGGGCCCGACCGAGCTTTTTTTTTTTACCTCGGGCCGGACCGGACCGAGCCCGCACTTTTCGCCACCCTTATATTTAACAGTGTCCCGTGGTTAATAGCCAAGTAGTCTATTAATGCAGATCAGGAAGGCGTAATAGTTCTAGACACGATGAAGACTAGATATCGTTATAATCTAAATGGGTGGACACCTTGAAATTTTAAAAAACATTCAACACCTCGACTTTAAAGATGGCAGACTAATTCAACAAATATATAGTTGGCTTAATTCTTATCGTGGAAATAAGATGTTATAAATTTAAGAATTTGAAATTAGAGATGGTTGACATAAATTATTAACAACAATAACAACAATAACGATAACAACAATACCGATAAATTAACTCAAATTGAAACCTTTCGAAAAAAAACTGAAATAGAAATAATAAATCATAATTAAACTTGAATAACATACCAAAAATGACTTAATAACATACCACTAAGGTTAATAGTCTATTGGATTTATGCTATCAAGATAAATTTAAAAATATTAGTTTGAGCCTTCACCAAGACTCACATGTGTGAGTTAAAAAACATATATAAAAAAAATAGAAAATATCAAAATAGCCTAAAACAAAAATGATAAATTAAAAAAAAAAAAATTTGTATAAAAACACTAAAAAAATTGTCCAATAGTGATATTATTTTTGTCTTGTAATAATTTTTTTTGTATGAATAATTCATTACTCAATTGAATATGAAGGGTATAATTTTCATGCATCACGGCCCACGGATGGGTCTGATATCAATTTCAGAAAATATAAGGTTTCAGTGATCTATTTCTAAAAGAATAGGTAGCTAATCGGAATTAAACAAAATAATGAGGGTCTCAGTGATGTTTTCCCAACCATATCATAATTTCTAATTGTGCCCGAAAGTAAAATTAATTCACATTCTGCCCCGGTACTTCTCTATTTATTCTGAACTTCATGGTCTCCACATAACAAGTTGTATTTTATTTTAATTGAACACAGACCCAAAACATGCATATATTTGCAATTATGTCCCCAAAATTTAGTCTCTGCAACTTATGAATCGCTCGTATCAAACAAAATCTCGGCTGCAGAAAGCTCGAGACCAGATAGCCAGTGTAGCTACTTTCAAGGTAAACCCTTTTAATCATCCTTATTTTATCATATTTATTTACGAAGGACTTGCATACGTCTCAAATCTTGTTTTCAGATTCTGGGTTTTTCAAATTTCATTCTTCTTTTTGAGTTGAAGTTGATATTTAGGGTTCTAATCTGGAAATATAAAATCTTCTTCTTCTTCTTCTTTTTTGGGGGGGTTGAATTTTGGGCTTTAATAACATTTCTAATGATTCATGTTTCCAAGAAAAGTGGAAAAAACATTAACCTTTTGATCAGGACCCAATTATCATCCTATAATAGATTAAAATCCTAGGAATTGGTGCTGCATCCAATATTGTTTAGTATTCTGCTTGCTTAGGAGTTAATAAATTTGTTGCCTTCTCCTTGCATTGCCTTGTAATGACTGTTGGTAAATTACAATCGAGCTGTCTACATTTTGAACATTTTGAATTTTTGTGGATAAGATGACCTTTATTTTGCTTAAAAGAGCTTCTGCCATCTTTTTTTATTGGCTGCCATTTACTTCTGTGTCTTATGTGCTTGGGTATAGGGGAATTACTTGCAATGAGTATTGACTCACAATTTGAGCCTCAATTTTTCTTATGAATCATTAGAGGAAGGCAAGAATGCGTCTACAACTGTAACTATATCTACAATTTAATCTTTTGCCCGTTAAATCAGTTTCCTAGTTTAGCTTTTTTAAACCTTCCACTTTTTTGTGGGAGGAGATGTTGTGAAAGTTTCGATACCCATTGTTGTTATAGAGTGGGAGAAATTTTGCATTTTTATTTCTAGTTAGCGTAATAACTTATATGAGAATCTATTCAGCTATTTTGCCTAGGGGTTGCTGTATAATGGGTGATTTTGCAATTAATATTAGTGCCAACCTTGTTAATCAACTAGCTGAAGACAGTGGGAAGGTGAAGAAGAAATCAAAGAAAACTAAACCTAAGAAATCACAAGAGCCTAAGGTTAATCAGAAGAAAATATTGGATGATTCTAGAACACGAAAGGGGACTCCAGCACCAGGATGGCCGCTTCAGCCTCCTGTGTTCCTTCCAGTCTCCCCTTCTGCTCATTCAGCAGAGTTGGATGCAATTCGATCTGTCCTTCAAGAGAGTGAGAAGGTTTTGGAAAAGATACACAAACAGGAAGAAAACATGGTGCAGGAAGTAACTGAAAGGGCTAAAACTCTTCGTGATCAGGAATTTAACCTTCCATACCAGAAGCCCTTGCCCTGTCTGGCTGAGAAAGATGCTTGTGAGACATGTTATAAGGAGTCTGGGAAGGACCCCCTAAAATGTCTCCCTGTTCTAAGAAATTATGCAGATTGCTCCCGCAGAGCTAGGCAGCAAGTGAGTTCGGCAAATAAGTCAACTTAAGCAATATTTTCTAGTCATACAAGTGAGCACAATCTTATTGCTAGTTTGAACTACAACAGAATTTTTGTAGTGCAAATAAACCAAACACCAAACTGTTAACACCATTATTGGATTGTATGCTTTGTTCTGATGGTTTCATTTTAAATCTTTTGTTTCTCGGCATGTCCGAACTGTTATTTTTATAACATTGTTACAACCTCTAGAACTTGCATATGAATTTCAAGTTCCTTTTATTATGACAAACACGTCTTCATTGTGCATCAGTTACTAAATTCAAATCATTTTGACTGTGTTCCAATGCTAAACCATTTTCGATTCCAATACATTGCGCAAGAATTTATATTATTTTTTTTTACTTTTAATGTTGTATACGATGAAGTTTCAATGCTGTTGATGAATCTGTTGTTCCATCCTCGGAATATGTTGAAACATAGAAGTGATTGCTCATTTCTCTCATTGTGAAAAGATGTTTCCATCACGGTAGGTATTTTATGTGGGTATTCAAAAGTTTATTATCGACTTGCAACACTACCTTCTGTCTTAAATTTTAGGGTATTAGTTTGGTGTGGGGCTGCCATAAAGTTGTAATGAGTTCTGCTCTAACTTCTGAGTTTAACATTGTTACCTAAATTACCAGGAAAATGCAGTACGAGTGCTTGTAGAATAATTGTAATTCCTTTGAAAGATAATGGAAACATGTTGCCTTTTTCACAAGCAGTTGCCTATTATGACAATAAGAGTTTGTTTGAGAGTGTTTAAAATCATAATAAAAACATTTGAAATTTCTTGATAATATGTTCAAAATCGCTAGTTAAGTAACACTTTCAAACTGATCATGATTTTTATTTGTAAAGTCAGTGATCTTCGAACTTTAGTTTATTCGATTTGTGAAACTCGATGCGAAGGTTATTATGATAAAACAGAAAAGATTCAAGTGTTCAAATACACATAAATAAGCAAAGTAATTTTGTATCTTCATTAGAAGTAGATGGTCACATAGAGTACTGTCTTTTCTAACCAAGCTATTTTAAGTACACTTCAATCAAAGGATATACACTTTTTTGGAAAGTTTTGTAAAAAAATGAATAAATCATATTACTTTTGAAATTCATCATGAATTTTTCTGATATTCTCTAAGGAAGCCCCGATCTTTTACTAAGTAAACCCCAATTTGTAAATAAATATAGGGAAAAGTCCCTAACTTTTTCATAATTAGCAATTAGTCCCTAATTTTTTTATAATTACCCATCAAGTTGCTACTATTGTAACAGTAAAAAATCGTTGTTGCATGATGTATTGGTACTCTTATAACAATAGCAAAGATGGCAATTGGAATGTCCCAATCAGTACCCGTCTCGTCTTGATTATGATTTGAGATAAAAATGGTCCCTAATCTTGACTAATTTTTTGAATTAGAATGTAAAATTCTCTTAAATCGCGGCTTTCAGATTGATTTTTCGTTTCGAAACCCATACTGTTTAATATGAGATCTTGAATCCAATCGAGTTTCGACGTTTTTTTGCCAACCCAAAATAACAGAAATTTGTAACAGCCAAAACGTCGTCGTTTTGGTCTTATTTTAAAAAAAAAAAAAAAATACAACAGCGCTGATACACTGCCGATTAGCGGCCGTGTATCGGCGCCTACGCGGCCGATTGGCGGCGAAATCGGCGCCTAGGCGCCGATTGCACGCCGCCCAGTCGACCGCGCGATTACCACCACCGATTTGGTGGTAATCGCGGCGGCTGAGACTCGATTAGCGAAAACGCGCGGCCTAGGCGGCGCATTTGGTAAAGAAGTGGGGGTAAAAGCATGTCGGGTATCGATTGATGTTTTTAATCCAGGTAAAAACAAAGTATTCATTTGAATTATTTTGCAAAATATATAAAAAAATCTTATATTTCATTCAAACTATTTATGTTCATTTGTAGTTTCATGGTGGCGTAATATGGACATCATACAACGAACTTGGTAAAAATGGCAAAAAGGATATTGTCATTAACCACTAGTTCATCCGGGTGTGAACGAAATTGGAGCACTTTTGAGGGGGTAAATATTTAACATTAGCTAAATTTTGATTATTTTATTTTGTAATTATTAATATTAATTGATTTATTTAAATTATTTATGTAGATTCACACGAAGAAAAGGAATAGACTAGATGTGAATCGATTAAACAATCTTGTCTATGTTTCCTTTAATGCCAAGTTGAAGAACAAGCGCAAAATGGAGAAGGATTTGAAAGTTGATGTATTAGAAGCCAAAGGATGGATCGTTGAGGGTGGTGACTCTCACTCTGGTGATGATGAAGAAGTAGAGCCCGGTTCAGGGCTTACTTGGAGGATGGTTGGAGAAGCATCTGGGCTGATGACATATTACAACCTCGAAAAAGTGCCAGAAATGTTGAATACAGAGAACTTGATGAAGATGATTTTGATTCTGATGAAGAACTTCAAGATGATGAGTTCGAATTAGATGAAGAATTAGATATTTAGTGTAGTTCAACTTTGTTATAGGATGATGAACATGAACTTAATTAAATGATATTTTATATCATTATGTGGTTGATTGAGTTTGATTAATGATTTTATGTTTATTACATTTTGTTTGAATTTATATGATTTGGATTATTTATGAATTATGATGTTGGAAAATATTACATTTTTAACTGTCTGCCGACTAATTGTCTAGGCCCCGCCTAGGCGCCCTAGGCGTTAGGCGCTGGGTCGCCGCCCGACTAGCGCCTAGCGCGTTTTATAACACTGAATTTAACAGATAATTATGAAAAAATTAGGGACTTAACAAGTAATTATTAAATATATATATATATTAGAAACCAAAAGGACACTCCGAAAAATATATAATATATATTAAAATGCGGGATGGGCTTTTTCCGACTCGGAATTTTACATAAAAATACAGATTAGGCCGTGCATGGCAAAGGCCTGACTCAACCGGCAAAATTGCCACTCCTTGGCACACGTGATCCGGACGGTAAAAGCACGCGCTAATCGCTTATAATCAAATTTTTGCATGTTAAGTGGCTGCTTATGGAAGAGCAATAATTAATGCTGGTCAGTAATTGAATGGTAATTATGAAGCAAGAAGCAAGGCTGTTAATTAATAGCTGCCTGCTTTCTATATTTGAGAATGTTAAAGCACTGAAGACTTTGATTTTGTTGTTTGTTGAAAAAAGATAAAAGCATAATTTTTTGGTACAACGGAGGTATGTGTGATATGATATTATAAATAAATTAGTAAATGGTATGTATAATTTAATATCTTTTTTTTAGTTATTTTTAATATTTTAACATACGTGATAATGAATTATTAGATTTTTACATGGATGACGTTATATCTCCATTGTATGGTAGATTTTCTCAAAAGATGACTAATCTTATTAATAAACACGTATTTGGAAGATTATGATAAGAGTTGGTATGAGTTTATGTAATGTTGTGCGCATTCAATGAGATAAAAGTTATGACAAAAAGTTTGCCATTTATTCTAAAGATTATGGCTCGTGGAAGGGATGCAACAAGGCAAAAGATGAAGTGTAATTATTTTGTATGCTCTGAAAAGTGATAGGTGAGATAAGACGCTTTGATAGTTCAAGTTTAAATGTTATTTTTGATCAGTCAAATGATGGATTCACTAATAAAATATTTAAAATTTTATTTAATACGATAAAACCTTCTTATAAAATCATTCTGTTGGGACCAAACTAATTTTATTATTATGAGGATGTTATAACTTAATAAAGGAGTAATTGAAAAATTATTATCTTGACTTAGTTATCCTTAGTGCAAGTGATATAATGATAAAATATGTACTACATTTATATTTAATTAATGAAGCATGTCAAATCTAATGTATAGACATGGTTACAAAAAGCTTCATACTAAGAAAACATAAGATACTAATAAAATAGAAATATTTTGACTTAAAAAGAAGGTGTTAATATTAGCGAGTTATTATGTACCCGCAAGTTCAAATATATGGTAAACTTTAAAGAATAAATCATTGTCCCATATCTCATAAAAATATTTTATTATATCTTAAACCTTTAATGTAACATATCATTTTTTTTGTAATATACATATTGTTGACGGCTGATTTTGGTCTCAGGCAATATGAGAATATTACTCTCGAGACAATCCTCCCTCAATAGTGAATTTGTTTGGTTATGGGGGACCAAAAGCAAACTTAGCAAAAGACAAATAATACGCCAATCGACAAGGAGATTTAACGTGGTTCGGCGGATCTTGGTCCGACCTACGTCCACGGGCACAAAAAAAGATGATACTTTTTATTACTCAAACACGCTTCTCGGCTCTGCCTCTGGTTTTTTACAAGTCTGATGGTAATGATTCTCTCTTCTTCTTCCTCTTAAGCATACTCTACTCTCATATTTATAATAGTGCAGAAATCAGATTCCTTCTTTTAAAAGGGTTTCCTAGTTGAAACAATTTCTCTTTCCCATAAGGATTCCTAGTCAAAAACTACCTTTACTTCCTTTATCATACTAGGACATTGACTTACTAGTTTACCCCATGAAAGTATGATAACTTATTATCTTATCTTGTATTGATAGAATGCCTTATCTTCCCGAACATGTCTTGCCCTATGCTCGGTTTTCACGAGGTCCGTCTTCATGTGGTCGGTCATAATAGTCCTTTGAATTGAGAATGCTTCCGCCGATCTGATAATGCCCGGTCATCCGAACCGAAGTGGTCAGTCACCTACCATTAAATGCTCGACCCTCACTTATGTGGTCGGTCATGATGGTCATTTTTAATGATTTTGACCAAGGAGGGAATTTACCCTTTTACCCCTGCCGTGCTGCTTAAATATCATAGTGCCTAAAAAACACCATCAACATCTATCCCCTAGTTCTCGGTAACAACGAGTTTGTGAGTTGATGCCGGGAACTATAAAAAAAATGGTGTGTCAATGAATCCGTCGGTGGTCACTTCAGGAAATGCAGAGAAAAATACCTTGGCTGCAAATCTGGTCATTCCTGCCACATTCATGAGCTCAGTTAACGAGGATCCCGATATCTACCTGTGGAAAAAATGCTCTGCCCTTATGCTGATGACGATCGACTCGGTGGGATGTAACCCGACCCCGAGCTGAGAAGAACATTTGGCTCTGGGGAATGTCACCTCCCCAGACCAATAGAGGGCTGACCATGGGGGAGATGCTCCGATCCCATGCCGATGATAAGTCTCTCGGTGGGACGTATCCCGACCCCGAGCTGAAGAAAGACTTGGCTCTGGGGGAAAATTACATCCCCAGTCCAAAGAAGCCGACTCGGTGGGACGTAACCCGACCCCGAGCAAAAAGAAAGACTTGGCTCTGGGGGAATGTTACATCCCCAGTCCAAAGAAGCCGACTCGGTGGGATATAACCCGACCCCGAGCTGAAAGAAAGACTTGGCTCTGGGGGAATGTTACATCCCCAGTCCAAAGAAGCCGACTCGGTGGGACGTAACCCGACCCCGAGCTAAAAGAAAGACTTAGCTCTGGGGGAATGTTACATCCCCAGTCCAAAGAAGCCGACTCGGTGGACGTAACCCGACCCCGAGCTGAAAGAAAGAATTGGCTATGGGAGAGTGTTGCATCCCCAGTCCAAAGAAGCCGACTCGGTGGGACGTAACCCGACAATGAGCTGAAAGAAAGACTTGGTTCTGGGGGAATGTTACATCCCCAGTCCAAAGAAGCAGACTCGGTGGGACGTAACCCGACCCCGAGCTGAAAGAAAGACTTGGATCTGGGGGAATGTTACATCCCCAGTCCAAAGAAGCCGACTCGGTGGGACGTAACCCGACCCCGAGCTGAAAGAAAAACTTGGCTTTGGGGGAATGTTACATCCCCAGTCCAAAGAATCCGACTCGGTGGGACGTAACCCGACCCCGAGCTGAAAGAAAAACTTGGCTCTGGGGGAATGTTACATCCCTAGTCCAAAGAAGCCGACTCGGTGGGACGTAACCCGACCCCGAGCTGAATAAACAAGTGGCCTCGGCGGAATGAAATCCAGCCCCGAGCTGAATAACCAAGCGGCCTCTGCGGAACGAAATCCAGCCCCGAGCCGAATAAACAAGTGGCCTCGGTGGAACGAAATCCAGCCCCGAGCCGAAATAAAAATCGATCTCGGCGGTACAAGAGCAGACCCGAGCCGGAAAGAAACATCGGTCTCGGCGGTACAAGAGCAGACCCGAGCCGGAAAGAAACATCGGTCTCGGCGGTACAAGAGCAGACCCGAGCCGGAAAGAGACATCGGTCTCGGCGGTACAAGAGCAGACCCGAGCTGGAAAGACACATCGGTCTCGGCGGTACAAGAGCAGACCCGAGCCGGAAAGAGACATCGGTCTCGGCGGTACGAGAGCAGAACCGAGTCGGAAAGAGACATCGGTCTCGGCGGTACAAGAGCAGACTCGAGCCGGAAAAAGGCATCGGTCTCGGCGGTACAAGAGCAGACCCGAGCCGGAAGGAAACATCGATCTCGGCGGTACAAGAGCAGACCCGAGCCGGAATGAAACATCGGTCTCGGCGGTACAAGAGCAGACCCGAGCCGGAAAGAAACATCGGTCTCGGCGGTACAAGAGCAGACCCGAGCCGTAAAACAAATATCAAAACCATTGTGTGGGCCATAACAAACAAGCATAATCAAATTTCAGCCTAAAACAGAAGAGTTCTTACTCATATTTTTAGGATCCGTTGCCTTCTGCATTTTCGCCTCTTCTCCGACTGGCTCCGGCTTCAAGTCCCTTATTATTCGTCTCTTCCATCCTCTCCAGTTTGTTCATCATGGATTTCAACAGGTTTTGATTTTCCTCCATATCTTTCATATTTTCCTCTATTTTCTCCATCCATTCTGCTGTTGAGCTCCCCGACGACTGGCGATTTCCACCTTCTGCCATCGTCTTACTACGCGAGCCGCTTTTTGTTGAGTCCCCACAGACGGCGCCAACTGTTGACGGCTGATTTTGGTCTCAAGGCAATATGGGAATATTACTCCCGAGTCAATCCTCCATCAATAGTGAATTTGTTTGGTTATGGGGACCAAAAGCAAACTTAGCAAAAGACAAATAATACGCCAATCGACAAGGAGATTTAACGTGGTTCGGAGGATCTTGGTCCGACCTACGTCCACGGGCACAAAAAATGATGATACTTTTTATTACTCAAACACGCTTCTCGGCTCTGCCTCTGGTTTTTTACAAGTCTGATGGTAATGATTCTCTCTCCTTCTTCCTTTTAAGCATACTCTACCCTCCTATTTATAATAGTGCAGAAATCAGATTCCTTCTTTTACAAGGGTTTCCTAGTTGAAACAATTTCCCTTTCCCATAAGGATTCCTAGTCAAAAACTACCTTTACTTCCTTTATCATACTAGGACATTGACTTACTAGTTTACCCCATGAAAGTATGATAACTTATTATCTTATCTTGTATTGATAGAATGCCTTATCTTCCCGAACATGTCTTGCCCTATGCTCGGTTTTCACGAGGTCGGTCTTCATGTGGTGGGTCATAATAGTCCTTTGAACTGAGAATGCTTCCGCCGATCTGATAATGCCCGGTCATCCGAACCGAAGTGGTCGGTCACCTACCATTAAGTGCTCGACCCTCACTTATGTGGTCAGACATACCTTCGTCGAGATCCTAAAACGAACAAATGACGTCATAGGAACGGGGTCGCGTTAACGCACCTTCAGTAGCCTTTAACATCATATATTATTGTCTGCGAGATTTTAGTGGTGGTGTTTATAGGATGACGTTTCATTTAGCTCAAATTAAAAACAAAGATATAGTGCCCAGTTCTGAAGTGCCTCATGACGTTTGAGATCATATTCAAAGTATTAAGCACTCTCGAGTATGGATGATAATGGATCGGGTATGATACAAGAATATCAATATCTGATCCTAACAAACTGGACCCATGCGGGTGAATGAGGATTTTACTCTTATTTAAATAGAAATATCAATACTTATACCCGACTCGACAATGAATAAATATATAAAATTATCCATTTACTTATCCCTAACATACTGAACCCCGCAAGAATTTTTATCACCCCTACTCCTAAAACACATAAAAATCCTAAAAGACCATAGGTGGAGAAGGCAACAACTAATGGACAAAAAAACAATCCTTCTTGTAGAGGTGGCATCCATCATGAAAATTCGTAAGTTCTGACCCAATACACCTATGAGGGAATATGTGTATTTTAAAGAATTAAAGAAAAAATCTACTATATCTAAGACACATCTAAGTTAGAGTGTATATGTCTACAGATCAAACACCATTAAGTCTAAGTGATAAATAACAATAAATAACAGCAATCTAACAAACACAGAATAAATTGCAGAAAATATACAAAAGAGAAGCAAATTTATTTACAAAATGGAAAACTTTTTTAAGAGAAAAACCATTTCGGGTATAGGTTACCACCCGAATCTACTATATCATAAGAAATTACAGAGATGGTGAAACTTTGCTGGCTCTATTCCCATTACTGTAATAACCCGAAGAACTCCTCAAGTTTGCACCAAGCAGTTTTCTTCAGAACCTCAGTGAATTGAATCTGTAAACTTGCACTTCAGAACTCTGAACACTAATCTCCTTCTTAAGACTCTGAAGGTTTAGGGTATTGGCAAAGGTTGTGTTTGAAGGATTGATGGTGGTTAAACAAAGAAGATCACTCATAAAGAAGAAGATATGAGATTTATTCAAGGGTGAGTGTCCTTCAAATGTTGGAAATTGGTTGCAAAATAGGTTTAGGTAATGTTGTTCCAATACTGGTAAAGAAGCTATGTTGTTCATTTTATAGGTAGGTTTTTCCAAATACAAAATAGGTTTCAAAAATGCGTCCAAAATAACCAAGATATGTACGGCCATTCAAATGCTTTAAGAACACATGACTAACATGAATGTTTCCGTAAAATCATTCGAACGCCAGATGGAACATGACTCGAAAGTGATGCCTCTGGTCAGTTTCATTCGAACGTAATGAAGAACGTGACTTGAACAAATAGTCTCTGGACACTTTAGTTCGAACGTAATATCAAATGCAAATTGAACATATGATCTCTGGAATATTTCATTCGAACGTCATGAAGAACGTGCCATAAAAGAACTTTTTTCGAACATCTGAGCGAACGCACCACGAACGAATCTCTGATATCTTCATTTAGAGTTGTCCAAACATATTGTAAACACTTCAAGACTCATTATAACTTTATTTAACTTGGTTTGTTATGGAATTTTCCAACACAATAGGCCCAACAAACTCCTCATTTGGAATTCCGTGACAAAATCACCTAAAACAATGAGTAAATAATTTAAATTAAAAAATTCAGTGTCCACCATCAAAATACAAACTTAATACTTATTGACTCAATCTAGTCCTAAGTCTTGATCATTATGAAGATGTACCTGTTAACCTGAAACAATCACAGATACTGATACCCTTGAAAAGCAAGTGAAATAACAAGAACATAAATGCATAAAATAAAATGTACTTTTAAGAACATAAATGAAAGAAAAAATTTTATTAAACAGTTGAAAACATTTCAATTTCCATTCAAGTTCAAGTTACAATATTTTCCTACTAAAAATAAAGTCAAAATAGTTCATATCTTCCCATTGTGTACTACTAGGTCAAAATAGTCCAAAAACACATAATACTCCCTCTTTAGCACGAAAGACAAAGGGTACAAGGAACGCATAAAAGAAAGATAATCACAACTCTGAATCAAAAGCATTGTCAGAAGCAACATCATCACTGTCTACATCATCCTAATATTGGGCACGCTCATAGAGTCATACAACACGAGACTTCGATAAAATCATAAGACATAAGCCAGTGCTGAGCCATCACAGAAGTCTATTTCTCCAACAGGAGCTGATAGAGTTCTGAAGGTGCGCCAATAGAAAAGGAATAAGCAGCAACAGAGGAGGAAGCAGCTTCAGTCTTTTCCCTAATTAGGTCTACCCAAGTGTAAGTAGAGAAATCATCTATAACCACAGGTATGTACTTTTTGCCCCCTAAGATTTCAGTGTTGGATGGTCCATTAAGGTATATATATAGGAGTTCTAAGGGCATTTTGGTGATAATATGAGTGGAGAGGGTATGTTTTGCTCTAGTTTGCTTACCTAACTGACACGATCCACACACAAAGTTATCTCTCTTACCTAAATTAGAGAGACTAGTAATGAGATTCTTTCTGGACATTCTAGATAGATCATGATAATTTATATGTCCTAACCTTTAATGCCAAAGGTCTATCTTATCTACCTTAGCGGCATTACATATTATTGTCTAACCGATAGAAATCCCATAGCAATTGTTACTTATCCTAAGACCTGTAACCACACAGTCACCTTGAGCATTGTATACATAACACATCTTCTTTGTATACATAACAGGTCTTCTTCTCAAAGCTAACTTCTAAGCCAGTATCATAAAAATGACTGATGCTCAAAAGATTGGCTGTAAGACCTTCAATATACAACACATCATCAAAAATAGGTAGTCATTGCAATACAATTCTAGATTTTCCCATGATGGGTGCTTTCCACCCATCCTTAAAGGTAACGTTTCCAATCATGTTCTTCTCAAGGGAAGCTAACATAGCTTTATCTCCACACATGTGTTTGAAGCATCCACTATCAAAGTACCACATCTGGTTATCCCTAGTTTTGAGAGCTGTCTATGCAACATATCACTTTTCTCTCCTCACTTAAGCTTGCCAAGGATTTTTATTTGAAACCGAGTTCCTAGTCAGCATAGATAATTTCTCATTGATGAGTTTGGTCTGATAAGCTAAGGCTGAGACTTATTGAGCTAATGTGCTACTATTGAGATATATACCCTATAACTTCATGTAATGTAAACAAAATTATATTTTGTGAAATAAAAAGATGCATTATTCATTTATCAAAGTGTTTGTTTATTATAACATATTGTAAATTATATTGTTTACTCTAGATTACTCATGTGCCTTTAGACTTAGTGTATGAGTGTCATACACAAGAGGATTTAATTCTGAAGTTAGTCATCTAAAATAGTCCATAGAGAGCAAACAAAGCGAGTATTTTGTTTGCGGTATATCTATAGCTGCGGTCCATTCTATAATTATATGGCGACCTTGATTCGGGATCGTCCATGTGGAGACATGAGAATTGAGGCACCTTATATGATGTGATCACA
>SKCR01006977.1:0-24591 GCA_019454045.1 Zanthoxylum bungeanum
TAGATACACTGCAAACAATCAAAAGATATATTAAGTTTTGGAATTAATAAACGTAGTTTACCTGAAATTAATAATACTGAACTCTGGCATATGCGGCTAGGTCATATTGGGGCTAAACGCCTTAACCAAATGGTTAGGAATGGTTTGATACCAGATCTCACCATTGAATCCTTTCCAACCTGTGAATCCTGTATTCAAGGTAAAATGACTAAAGCCCCATTTTCTGGTGTTGGACACCGAGCCACAAACTTACTGGAACTCGTACATTCTGATGTATGTGGTCCACTAAGTCAAACTGCTCACAGTGGTTATTCATACTTCGTTACCTTTACCGATGATTTATCACGGTACCTATTTGTATGCGACATAAATCGGAAACTTTTGAAAAGTTCAAAGAATTCCGAAATGAAGTAGAAAAACAAACTGGAAATATATTAAATGCCTTCGATCTGATCGAGGTGGCGAATATATGAGTGGTGAGTTCATTGATTATATGAAGGAGAATGGGATTCTCGCTCAATACACTCCTCCAGGTACCCCACAACACAATGGTGTATCTGAGAGGAGAAATCAGACTTTATTGGATATGGTCCTATCAATGTTGAGTTTCACAGATTTGCCCTATTATTTATGGGGCTACTCTCTCTTAACCGCCGCACATCTTTTGAATAAGATTCCTTCAAAAGCTGTTCCTACGACACCGTATGAGATATGGTTCGGTAGGAAACCGAATCTTAATTATATTAAGGTTTGGGGTTGTCCTGCCTATGTCAGGGTGACTCAGCAAAGTAAGCTTTCGCCTCGAGGGCAAAAGTTTAGGTTTATTGGATATCCTCCGAATACCAGGGGATATCTGTTCTATGATACCGAGCATCGAAATGTATTCGTAGCTCGCTTCGCAAAATTTCTAGAAGTAGAATTTTTGTCAGAAGGTGGTGATCATAGACATGTTATGCTTGATGAAGTACAACCTGAAAACAATGAACCAACGGAGGAACCTGAAGTTCAAGTAGATGAAGGACCTTCAACACACACACTCCGTAGGTCACAAAGGGTATCTAGACCTCCTGAACGCTTGTATTTGATACAAGAAAAGAGTCTGGATGTTCTCTTAATAGAAGAGACAGATCCTTTCACCTATAGAGAATCGATGTTGGACATCGACTCCGTGAAATGGCAAAGTGCCATGAAATCCGAGATAGACTCAATGCATGAGAATCAAGTTTGGGACTTGGTTCCGCTTCCAGAGGGAATTGTTCCTATCGGCTGTAAATGGGTTTACAAGAGGAAGCGAGGGCCTGACGGTAAGGTTGAAACTTACAAGGCCCGACTGGTTGCAAAAGGTTACACGCAGCGACCTGGCGTCGACTACGATGAGACTTTTTAACCGGTTGCAATGCTTAAGTCTATTCGGATTTTGCTTTCTATAGCTGCTGCGTATCATGACTACGAGATTTGGCAAATGGATGTCAAAACGGCATTTCTAAATGGATTTCTTGATGAAGAAATCTATATGGAACAGCCGGAAGGTTTTGCATCCAGCGAAAACTCGGGCATGGTATGTAAGCTTAAGAAGTCCATTTATGGACTCAAACAAGCTTCACGAAGTTGGAATCTTCGATTCGATGAGATTATTAGATCGTCTGGTTTTCTCAAGAATTCAGAAGAATCCTGTGTGTATCAGAAGGCCAGTGGGAGCATGGTCGTATTTTTAGTCCTGTATGTTGATGACATCCTAATCATTGGAAATGATTTAGGTATGTTACAAGGCGTTAAAGCGTACCTCTGTAAGAATTTCTCCATGAAGGACCTGGGAGAAGCTTCCTATGTTTTAGGGATAAAACTCTATAGAGATAGACAAAGGAAGCTGATTGGGTTATCCCAATCAACGTACATAGATAAGATCTTGGAACGGTATAATTTTGGTAACTGTAAGACAGCAAACATACCGTTCCGACATGGGATTCATCTTTCAAAGAAAATGAGTCCGCAAACAGAGGATGAGAAGGTTAGAATGTCTAACCAACCTTATGCTTCTGTGTTTGGGCAGCATAATGTATGCCATGTTATGTACAAGGCCTGATATCAGTTTCGCTGTTAGCGTTACTAGCAGATATCAGTCCAACCCGGGTAATGACCATTGGATGGCCATTAAACATATCCTCAAGTATCTTAAAGGTACTAAGGATAAGTTAATAATTTATGGAGGAAACGAACTGCAAGTTAATGGGTATACAGACTCCGATTTCCAATCGGATCCCGATGATAGAAAGTCTACATCTGGATTTGTCTTTACCCTTAACGGAGGCGTAGTTGTTGGAAGAGTTCCAAACAGGATCTACAGCTGATTCCACCACTGAGGCGGAATACATATTGCAGCTTCTGAAGCCGCAAAAGAGGCTGTGTGGATAAAGAATTTTGTCACAGAATTGGGAGTTGTCCCAAGTATCGTGAATGCGATTCCGTTATACTGTGTGATAATACTGGAGCCATTACGCAAGCAAAGGAACCAAGGGCGCATCAGAAGTCGAAGCATGTGGAACGCAAGTACCACATCATTCGAGAGATTGTGTCACGAGGGGATATTATCGTGTGCAAGGTACCGAGTGAAGACAATGTAGCAGACCCGTTGACGAAGGCCATACCTCCGAAGTGTTTGATAAACACGTGGAGTCGATGGGTATTAGATACAATCGTTATTGGCACTAGAGCAAGTGGGAGTTTTTGTTGGGGTTGGTGCTCACAGCGCCAATTCCCGGTTGTATTTCCTTGTAAATACTTCTGTAAAACAATATTATTATGAATAATATATGCAGTTTCTTTAATATAATAAATCTTATAATTTGGTAAAGACGTAATGACCTTAGAATGATTAGTCATGATACAGTTGCAAAAGCGTCGCAACGGACATTGATACGTATCATGATGTTGTCATTCTCAGACAGTTCCTGGTCAAGGTTTACACTGCTTGGTCAGTATAGTAAACCCTTTGAGACCGGTACAAGTCGTATACTGGAATATATGATTCCAATGGTTTCTCAATGAACCATAAGTCTTGGAGACTGGTATAACCTGTAGGTGTTTATAGCGGATAAACACTGAACGACTCACCGAAGATTCTTAATGGATGGTACACCAGCGTCAATAAGAATCTTCTTGGGTTGAGTAGCACTTGTGATTCTTAGACTTGAGATGCCATAGTGGGCACATGAGACATCCTCTACACTTAGATGGCAGTCACGTCACCGATCTATTTAGATCAGACCTCCGCCTGTTCATTGGGTGTAGATAGATCCTCAGTGTGTCTCCTATGTGTGTCAAGATAGGATCCGTCAGTTCTGTGTACCAGAGCATAGGTAGTCCATACAATTAGCAATAAGATAAATCCATGGGCCCGTGGTAAAGTTTAGAAGCTAGTTCTAAACATTCTTATGAGAATTGCTAATAGAATAGTCGACTGGAAAATCCCCATAGAGATTTGACGTTTACATCTATATCTCTGGGATAAATCCGGATACCTGTGACGGAGGATTATACATTTGCCATGACCTCGACCTGTGTGGTTCAGCGAGATTATCCGTGATCGTCATAATCTACGGGTGGATAGATTATGGACACGAAATTTGATTTCGTGACGGAAATACCTGAACCTAGAGAGTCTCCATAATGAAACATACTCATAGAGCACTAGAGCAACATTAAATAAATAATATTGATTATTTATAAAGTCGTTTAAAGGTTAAATGCAAAATACGTGCAAATAGGACCCGAGATAGTCATTTACGTAATTATTGTGTATTTACATTTAATATGATTAATTTAAATACACATTAATTAATAGTCAAAAGAGTTGTTTGACTTTTATCCTAAATGAATATATGTTTTTAATATTTAATGTAAATATTATACATATATTTAATATATTTGTATTTGATTAATTAATTAATTATTTAATTGTTAAATGATTAAATTAATTAAAAATAAATATTTTATGTTAGGATATTTTATTTGTAATGATTATGGTTGCTATTAAAGTAAATAAATATCCATAAAGTTAGTTTAGATATTTATCTTACTTTAACCAAATTAATTTGAAATGAAAATTGAAATGAAATTTGTAATTTTTGTCTTGTAAATTTCGGCCAAGGCATTAATTTAGCAAGTATAAATTGTTTCATTTGCTTTTCATTTCACATTAACCTAATACACTTTTAAAAGAGAAACGACACCATTGTTGAAGCAAAAAGAAAGCTTGAGAAGAAAGTTAAACATCAAAAGCTTGGATTTTTAGTAAGTTTCTTGAACTTGCTATTAGTAAGGAATTTATTCCTTTTGTTCTAGGCTTTAATATGTGATATTCTTAGGATGTTCCTTTCTTTGTTTCTTGTGTTTTTGATGATGTTTGTTTTGATGAAAGTGTTAAGCATGTGTCATGAAAGAAGTGTATGGACTATTGTAGTTATATGTAATCTTTTAAGGTTTATGAAACCAAGTTGCTATTCTATAGTTGTTGACCCACTCTAACTGACCTAGATTTGATCTTGAGTTGTTTCATTGTGTTGAGACTTGAATTAGATGAAAGATTGATGATTGAAGTAATGATTTGGTGTATTAAGTCCAATTTGCCCAATTTGTTGAAATTGAGAAAATTAGGGTTTATAACCAATTCCGAATTTGGGGCTTTTGAGATATGTTGAGCATTTGGGTGTGTATTAGATGCATGCCAAGTTTCATGTTGATTGGATTTCATTAAGATGAGTTTTGAGACATGAAATGACCAAATGGTCAATATCCCCTCCAAATGGTGCTCACGGCATTGTAAGGATTTTTGGGTTTTTTTTTTGTGTCCTATGGTGTTTTGATGTTTGAGCATGATAAATTCATCCTATAGAAATGATTTAGAATCATTCAAAAATTGATTGGATCAATTCGGACTACTAAAACGGACAACAAAATACCATATAAGGGTAATTTGGTAATTTTCTTGAATTTGATTCAATTGAAATTTTATTTCATTATTTGATTATTGGGTTATTAAATAAATATGTTTATTTAATTAATCCGAGAAAAAGTTTTGAAACCGAAAATAACGATTTTCGCCGCTTCCGCTGCGTTACCGGATTCACCCGTAATAAAACCCCATCAATTTTAACTCTTAAATACTTAGGCACTTAAAGGTCTAAATAATGGAATTCTAAATGGTCAAAATTCAATTAAACATTTAATAATTTTTAGTGCGTCATAAAATCTAATGGTACATGGAATTGTATCCCGAGTGCAGATCATATTTCCATCCATTCGGAATCGGCTATGGAATTTATATCCGGGTTTCCATCCTATATACCAATGAAATTTATTATGCAACCAATTAAGCCCAATATATTAGAAATCAAATTTTAGACTATAAATCCAATCAATCTAATTAATGATTTCAATGCATATCATTTTCTAACTTAAACATTTAAATTACATAAAATCATAATTTTATGTTTAATGATAATGAATTTATGACATGTTATGGCAAGTAAAATGCATGAGTGGGCACCCTAAGCTATATGACATGTTATTGAAACAATTCGAAATAAACATACAATAAACATAAAATATTTTGCATTGACCGGGCTCTTATTTTTCCTATACTAATCTAATTAGTACAAAAGATTCACCAAAGCATTCCTTGGCCTTCAAATCCCGCTCCAAAGTGGTGTTGGCTCCCTTTGCGACTTCGGTGCTCCAAATTAAAAAAAAATTGAAACTTTACATTGAAAATTAAAATTACAACAAATATAAACAATGGCCTTATAGCCTTACATCCCAAAACCAAAACCAACTACAAAAATAAGTGCTGGAAAAATTTACGACCAATGCAAAATCCATTCATCATATGAATAACAAAAACATTCATCACATGGATATCACAATGTGCCCACTCATCTAAACATGCATATCATATTTATAACTCATATAAATATATTAAACAGAAACTTTAAATGAAAAAGTGAAGGGTTAAGAGCACTTTTCAACCTGGATCTTGATGCCAATTGTAGGAAAAGTTTTCCTCGCACAGTGGAAGCGGTAAGGCCCACGTACCTGGCGTGCTAACCCCGTACCTAGGGTGGTCGCAGTAGTCCACATGCTGTACCTGGCGTGTACCTAAGGTGTCGCAGGTGTCTGAATGTCATAACTGGCAAAACTAATATGATATCTCCATACCTGGAGTGCCGTACCTGGCAAAACTGATCTGATGTCTCCTTACCCAGAGTTCCGTACCTGGCAAAACTGATCTGATATCTCCATACCCGGAGTGCTGTACCTGGCATAAATGATCCGATATCTCCATACCCGAAGTGTCATACCTGGCAAAACTGATCTGATATCTCCATACCCGGAGTGCCGTACCTGGCAAAAATGATCTGATGTGGGCCTTGCCCACAGAATGTCATGCCCAGCAGGACTGATGCTTGAACTAATATGGGCCTCACCCCGAGAATGCCATACCCGAACTGCAGAGAACTGATACTGAACTAATGCGGGCCTCTCCCCCAGAGTGCCATACCCGGCATAATTGATACTGAACTAATGTGGGCCTCGCCCCTAGAGTGCCATGCCATACCGACAGAACTGATACTGAACTAATGCGGGCCTCGCCCCCAAGATGCCATACCCGGCAAGTCTGTTATTGATGCTGGCACTCTCTCTCAACACATTATAGTGCCTCTCTTCGAGATAATATTGATAGCTAAACATATTTTTGTCCTCAACGAATGCTTCGTGTCAAAACCAAAGAACCTTCAAAGTACTTGACATACTCAATTCCAATCGTCTGAATGAGTGATCTGAACTAGACTCCCAGTGAGTGTGTGCTAAGGCTCTTTCGCAGCTTATTCCTTAAGTTAGCCAACTTGATGATTTCGCTTCGGGGAATCGGACCAGTGGGTCTAACCAACCTGGATGTCTTGATCACATTCTGTGATTACTTTGGCATACTCAACATGATATGATCTTCTTTTTTCTTCTGTCTCTTTCTTTTCATTCAGAACTTTTTCTTTCTTTTTCTTTCTTTTTTCTTTCTTTTTTCTTTTTCTGACACAAAACCCCTTTAAGGTAGCATTTCTCCTCATGGTGGTCCTATTACTCGCCCATGGGTAGCTTCACGCTTATCGATTATTATAGGGGGTCTATTTATTTATTATTTTTTTTAATTACAGAGACTTTTCTTTCTTTATTTTCCAACCATATCATGTATCGTAGCAAAAGTAAATCAGGGTGGACATCCAGGCAAACGGCCATTCACCGATCCACAATCTCTTCACTAGTCATCTTATCAACCGCTCAGGCTTCTACTGTTGAGATACCTTCATCAAGTGCTTCATGAGTTAGCCGAGATCAATCCATTCAGAATACCGGTCGAGAGCACGTCTTACACTCATCGTTTCTAAGGCTTCTCCCTATAGCACACAATGTCATCACCAGACATATATCTAACTATCAAAGATTTCTCGCTCTCTTTTTCTTTCTTTATTTCTTTCTTCTCTCTTTTTTTTTTAATTAATTAATTTTTTTTTCCCACTTACTCAAAGGAATTCTTCCTTTGTGGGCTTCGCCCCCTGAGATCCATACCCGAAAATCAAACTCATATGGGCTTCAACCCTCAGATTACCACCCGAATCTTGACACCGATGTGGGCCTCAGCCCTAGGATTACTACCTTAATCTTGACACCGATGTGGGCCTCAGCCCTAGGATTACTTCCCGAATCTTGACACCGATGTGGGCTTCAGCCCTAGGATTACTACTCGAATCCGATACTGTGCTTTCGCTGTTTTTGATTGGCTCGTCTTTGCCATTTTCTCTTTTCTGTCCTCGACAGCTGCGAACACAAAATAAAACGAACACAAAAAAAGATGCAAAATATTTTACGTGTATGCATGCATGCATGAGTTTTCTTATCCCGTCGGTTAGGTCTTCTACAGGTGACTACTCAGTCTTCCAGGCAAAGTACAGCTTCAACCTGTCAACAATAATTGGTTCTGTGAACTCATTCCCTTCCATGTCTGACAGTTTCACTGCTCCATTTCCCATTACATTCTGGACGACATAGGGTTCTTCCCAGTTTGGTCTGAATTTTCCTCTCGGGTTTGTTGTCAATGGCTTCGACTGCTTGAGCACAAAGTCACCTTTCCTGATCTTGGTAGGACGTACCTTCTAATTGAATGCTCGAGCCAACCTCTTCTGATATATATGCATGTGATGCAATGACTTCATCCTCTTTTCATCCATCAATGCTAACTATTCAAACTTCTGCGAGGTCCATTCTTGTTCAGGCAATTCTGCTTCTGCTAATACCCACATGGACTGTATCTCAATTTCCACCGGCAGTGCTGCTTCCATTCCATATACCAAAGAGTAAGGCGTAGCTCCTGTTGCCGTTCCCATGGATGTCATGTACCCCCACAGGGCGTACAGTAGCTTATCAACCCAATCTTTATAATTCTCTATCATCTTCGTCAAAATCATCTTTATCGTCCTGTTGGCTGCCTCGACTGCTCCATTAGTCTGCGGCCTGTATGGTGAGGATTATGATGGCCTATTTCATTCTTCTGCAGCATTTCCTTGGTTTCTCCATGAAATTATACTCCATTATCCGTTACCATATGGTACGGCATACCATACCGATAAATGAGATTCCGAGCTATGAACTTGGCCATCTGCTTTGTTGTAACATTACAGAATGATTTGGCTTCTATCCATTTTGAGAAGTAGTCCATGGCCACTACTATAAAGCGATGCCCATTCGATGCATTCAGTCGAATATCTCCGATCATATATATTCCCCAAGCTGAGAAAGGCCATGGCTCTGACAACCCATGTAACTCTGTGTACGGCAGATCATTCAAATTCCCATGTGCTTGGCAATCAGACAGTGCTTACCAACTTCGCGCAATCGGCTTCCACGGTTGACCAGTAAAAGCCTTGTGTCACAATCTTGCGAGACAAGTTCAATCCGTTCATATGTGGTCCACACACACCTGCATGTACTTCTTCCATTATCTTCTGAGCTTCTTCCTTCCTCAAAAATTTCAGCTAAATACCATTAGCTTGCCTCTTGTAGAGTTCTTCATTCAAACTTACATACTGAGAAGCCAACTTCTGAATGGCTATTCTATCCTTTCTGCTAGCTTCTTCTGGGAGCTCCTCATGTTCCAGATACCTCTGAATATCATAGTACCACGGTTTTCCATCATCGACCTCTACTTCCAAGATTCTCTCTATCTCATAAACAGGCTTGCTTGCCGTTGTCAACACAAGTGGTCTTATCACCAATTTCTCTGGATTTTCCTAAGTCACGACCAATATTGCCAATGCATCTGCTATATGATTTTCTTCCGTGGCAAGTGTTGAAATTTACAGCCAGGGACAGCCTGTGCCAGACTTTTGAGATGGAATAAGTACGGCTTCAACCGTTCTTCCTTTAGCTCCCATTCTCCCTGCATCTGTCGGATCACCAACATCGAGTCTCCATAAACTTCAACATTCGAAGCCCTCAAGGCTATCAATGCAGTCAATCCGAATGCACATGCTTCATACTCAGCCATGTTGTTGGTTACTCCGAATGTCAACCGCTTGGCCATAAGCAAAGTTTTTCCCTAAGGGGTGACTATTATAATCCCGATTCCGGCTCCTTTGCAGTTCACTACTCTGTCAAAATACATCTTCCATCCTTGGACTGCTATATCTTGGATTCCTTCGTCGGGAACTCAAACTTATACTGATCCCTTCAATAGGTTGTAATGCCAAGAACTCTGCCACGGCTCGCCCATTGATCACTTTAGAAGTGAGATACTCGAAGTCAAATTCTGTCAGCAGTACTAACCATCTGCCCCACTTCCCAACTAGTGAAGGCATTGACTATAGGTATTTCAAAGGATTCTCCATTGCGACCACTTGGATCATGTAGGATTGGAAATAACGGCATAATTTTCTGGATGCCCATACTAATGCTAGACAAATCTTCTTCACTTTCTTGATAGCGGGCTTCGTATGGAAGCAGCTTCTTACTAAGGTAGTAGACATCATGCTCTACCATGTCTCATCGACTTGTACCATAATCTCCCCAGCACTTCAAGTTCAATAGCCAAATAAAGTACCAAGGGTCTACCCTGTTTCGGAGGTCTCAGAACGGGAGGCTTCACCAAATATTCCTTTATTCTGTCAAATGCTTCCTGACACTGCTCATTCCACATTATCAGCTGGTCTTTCCTCAACAGTTTGAAGATAGGCTCACACACTGACGTCAACTTTGCAATGAACCAGCTGATATACTAGATTTTCCCAAGGAAGACTCTGACTTCTTTCTCTGTCTTCGGTGCTAGCATCTCAGTAATAGCCTTGATCTTTTCATGATCCACTTCTATTCCACCCATTCCCACTGTATGGCCGAGTAACTTACCCGATGTTACTCCGAACACACACTTCTTAGGATTCAACCGTAAGTTGTACTTGTCAACTCGTTCAATGAACTTTTCCAACGCTTCTATATGCTCATCTCTTATCTCTGACTTGACCGTCATGTCATCTACGTATACCTCGATCTCCTTATGCATGAGGTCGTGAAATAAAATGGTGGCCATCCGCTGATAAGTGGCTCCAGCATTCTTAAGCCCAAATGGCATCACCTTGTAGCAGTAAGTACCCCATTCTGTGACAAAGACGATCTTGTGCTTATCTTCTTCAGCCATGAGCACTTGATTGTACCCTGAGAACCCATCCGTAAATGAGTACATGTAAGACAAGGCCGCACTATCAACAAGTACATCTATATGAGGCAAAGAGAAATCATCATTGGGCATGGCCTTGTTAAGATCTCTGTAATCAACAAACATTCTAACTTTGCCATCCTTCTTCGGCATAGGCACAATGTTGGTCAACCACTCGGGGTACTTTACTACTTCCAGGAATCCCACATCTATTTGCTTCTTAACCTCCTCTCTGACCTTCTCGGCCCATTCGGGTCTCATCCGTCGGAGCTTCTACTTCATAGGCTTCATATTCGGATAAGTTGGTATCGCTTGCTGGGCAATACTTCTATCTACCCCAGGCATGTCTTCATAAGACCAAGCGAATACCTTAGCATATTTGACCAATATCTCTTCTAAATTCTTTTTCTCTTCGGCGATAACTTCACTCGTAATTAAGACTTCCTTGGGGCTCTCAAGCATACCAAGGTTGAATGCAATGGTCTTAGTTGAGTTGATGTCAAATATGCTTAAGTCATGCAAGTTAAAAGGAAGAGACTTGGGCAAGTAAGCAAAATGATTGTCTTTATTGCTAACAAATGCAGGATTACACTCAAATAAATCAGGAAGGTAATTTTCTTCATCATCTACAGACACTTCTTCCTCCACAACTGGGTTCTTCTCAGGCTCCTTATTTTCCTCGAGAGTCAGGCCTTCCAACTTCATCAGTTCCTCTTCCCACTTATCATATTCCTTCTTCACAACTTCTTCCGCCAGCGACTTTTCACCAAGCATATCCTGAAAAATCTCAAATACGGGCACCATAATCCCGTTGACTTCCACCGGTTCGGGGCTCTCCTTGATACCCCGAGGCCTTTACAAAGCATTCCATCAGCTTTAGCCCATTCTTCTTGCTCTTGGGCTTATTTTCATCATAATAGTATCCCAAACCCCTTCGAGTATTCTGCCCTTTGAAATCTGGTAGTGTCGAACCTTGCCTGGCTCAAACTTCATCTTCTCCATAATTCGGGCTACCTTGGGATCCACCCACTCCTCAAAAGTCACCGACACTTGGAACCTTGTGAAAGGTTGTATTCCAAAGCGGCTACTGCATTATCCACCTCGGCTCGGATGGTGACAATTTTCCCTTGTATCGGAACTTGATCATCTGATGTAAAGTGGAGGGCACGCCCCCAAGTTTATGGAACCAGGGCTTCCCAACAACAAGGCAAAAGCGGCTGGGATATCCAACACAGTGAGCTCCACTTCATCCTCAACTGGACCAACCTTGACTACTGCGGTAAAAGTACATTCGACCCCTCGCTTGCTATCATTATAGGCTTTGATAGTCATATTAGAGGAACTCAACTCGGTTGGTTTAATACCCAGCCTTGCCAGAATTTTCAATGGGCATACATTGATGGAAGAGCCATCATCCACCATCATGCAAGAAGTCTTCTTGCCTCTTACTTCAGCTCGGATGACAAAGGCCTATTGTGGTTCCTTCCCTCGGTCGGGAGTTCGTCATCAGAGAAGGTTATTTGCAGAGCCTCTTTTTGCACTGACCCAACAAACATCGTTGGATTAGCATCCTCGGGTACTACTATATGTCTCAAGGCTTCTACCATAGCCCGCCTGTGCTCTCCAGATGAACACATCAACTCCCAGAAACTTAGGTGTGCTCGGGTCTTCTTTAGTTGCCGTAGCACTACATCCCCTTCAGCATGCTCAGTATTCTCAGCCACTTCTCGGCCATCTGTCAGTACTTCCTTTCCCTTTTCAGCAGTATCATTGTAAAAATGCCCACTCCGGGTCATACCTTTCACTTCCTCTTCCTTGTCACCGCTTGAGAAATCCTCCCAGAAATCCTTCTTCTCCTATGTCTCATCTTCACTATTGATGTACAAATACCCAGGCAAAAGGCTGTTTGGTCAAAGGTTCGAAGGACAAGGTCTTCTGGTAGGCCAGAGTTGATCATGTAAGTAGGTGGGGGACTGAGGACTGATAATTGGGCAAACGATTGCGGTGAGTGTTTGGTGTTTCTTTTTCAGGGTCGAGAATCTTTCGGGAGTCTATTAGGTCTTGGACTTAATGGCAAAGACGGGCACAGCTATCGGTGTCATGGTCATGCTGTTGGTGGAAATGGTAGTAGCGGCTCATGTTTAGGTTCGGTGGGGGAGGATTAGGGAGTGGTTTTGGTTCCAGGGGTTTCAACAGCACTTGCCTCACTAACTTCTCCAGCACTTTGGATGAAAGTCTACCCAGGTTAGAAAAACACCTATTCTTTATGGCCGCAACCTCCGCGGTAACAGGCTTATGTCTTGAGGGTCCTCCGATAGTCCTCATATTCAGACTATAGAACTTCCGATTCTCGGCTTTCTCTTCTTCAATATCCATTACAGTTTCCCTCAGCAGGAGGAAATCTGTAATCATCGAAGTCATTTTTATCTAATCCTTCTCAGAAGGCCTGGTCTGCATATTTAAAAGCTGGCTTCTCCAGCGGTCAACTACTTCTTAAAGCTCTCTTCAGGCTTTTGTTTAGTATTCTCCAAGTCGCGGAGCGACAAGTCGATCTCTAAGTCGGTAACCTACTGCTTCAAGAAGGCATCAGCCAACTCCCTCCAATCTTCTTTAACCTTCTTCTCAAGGCTATGATACCAAACCACATGAGCCCCCTCGAGTGACATCCCGAACATCTTCTGGACTTAGCGCTGAGATAGGCCAACTGAACTCATCACCGAGACATATTATCGCAAATGGATCCTCGGGTACCTATTCCCATTAAACTTGGCAATGTCAGACATTTTAAACTGCGCTAGCAGCTGCTCCTCAAAGGTCATTGAATCATAATCCACTAGATCCTCATGTTTCCCCCTCAGCTTACGGGTGACATACTTCATCTGATCACAGAGCTTTATATTTCAGCCTGAGTCCTGGCTATCCTCCCAGCGGCATAGTCAGCCAGGTCATCATCAAACACCGGAGCATTATCATTCAATCCATTTGGAGTGCTCTCCCGCCTCTCATTCTCAGATCCTCCCACAGCGCGGGGCACAACCATATTAGACATGGCGGCAGTCAAAGCTTGCAGTTGTTCAGTCATCTTGGCTCATTGACCGATTCACTCATATTCACCGATGGCCTTTTGATTAGTCTCCCCTCTTCCCTAACCCAATTGGAATCTATGGTGTCTTTTAAGATCGTGTGTCAGTGTGTATGCGTGCAATGCATGTAATCCATAAATTCATAAAAACTCTATATAATTGGCCAATTATCATTCTAAAGTGTTCAATCACATTATTGCGTGGCGCAAACTTGTCTTAGTTGAAAAGTCCCAACAGGTTTACACTTCACGATAACATGGCTAAACTACTTCAAATGATAAGAGACCCACACATAAAATGGCCCATCGGCATTTCTGAAGCTTTTGGCCTAATTGTCAAAGGACATGAACTCGTCCCAGTTTAAATGGCCCAACAAGTTCACATCTTTTGGCAAAAGGTCCAACTGGATCCAAATGATGACGGTCAAAAATATAAACGCAAAATAAATAATTCATATCAGTTCTACGGCTACAGTTCACAGGTGGGTTTATGGGAGTGCGGACAAAGGCTATCGTTGACGAAAGATTGCCCACAACTAGGACTCCCCACTCAAGGGTTCAAGTGACCAAGTGAGCACACCTTTTTTATACCTTACGGTACGTGCCAACGAGTTAAGAAGTGTGACTGACTGTCAAATGGATTTCCCGTTGTAGATTCCCCAGAGGGAGGGTACAACGAACTCTCTTAAATACCCAAGCCTCTTAGGCTCTTATCGCTTGGTGACAGGAATAAACAACGAGTCCTCAAAATTAGTCCATCACAATGAGCTACGGGCAATGATTATCTAGGTGCCTTCACAGCTTTTCCTCGAAAGGTAGTGAATGAAGGAAGACACCAAACCATCATCTAGCTCAAAAGTACCTTTTAATTAAACCCCATTCAACCCACTATAGACATGGTCAACTAAAGCACAAATCATAAACATCACAAGACATGATTTCGGGGTCAATTCTTTATCCCCAGTGGAGTCGCTAGACTGTAGGACACAGAACTTGACGACGCATGCTGTTCTAGGTTCGCGGCCTAGTTGGGAGTACGGAGTAGCCCGCGGAGGACTAAATTGAAGAATAATGGAGTCGCCACCCGGTGTGAACCAGGAAAATGAGATTTAAGGCCGCACTCACCCCTCACAAGGGAAGACCTCAAACCGTTGGGTTCGAAATGGTCCCTTACTTATGTCACTTGTGATGATATGATTTGTGCAATAAACTAACCGAATCTATTCAACATCCATGCTCAAGGGTAATCTATGTCTAGTATGCATTCATCAAAATAACTCATAATCTAAGTTTGCATGCTCGAAAGTAAGTTCTTTAAACGGCAAACACGCAATATCACATAATGAGCACATTGAGCCATTAAACCAAAATAAACAAATAACTATTTAAACATAATCACAAACTAAATAAAATACCGTGCATAAAATAACATAATCATACTTGAAAATAAACAATAAACTAGACTACATCATGCTTTAAATAATAACTAAATAATCTACGAACTATATCATGCTCAAACACAAGTTTGGATGAGACGAAATACGTGTCTCTTAAGTGGTACGTGGCGTTGTATCCCGAGTACAAATCGCACTACCATCCATTCGGATTCGGCTACGGAATTTATGTCCGGGTTTCCATCCTATAGACCATAAAAAGGAACACATATTCCGCTCATCCAACAATCACATCATGCCTTAAACGACTCTCATGCGATAATATTTCTATAATAAATAAAATAAACGAAAGATAATAAATAAAAGGGTGCCCTCAGGTCAAACCTCTTTTGTCGTCTCACGAAAGGGCGTTACACGACCTTTGGAAGGGTGAATGATCCGCAACTCTTTCGGTTCACTAACTCAATGTCTATCCTCACTGTTTTACCGTTCGGGCTGTTGTTTTTACTCCATTTCGCTGCTGTTTTACTGTTATTTTTTTAGGCCACTGTTTTGGTTGTTTAGGGGGGACTGTTTTGGGCATTTTTAAGGGCTAAATGACTTAAGTTTTTGATGATTTTTCGGGGGGTTTTTGTGTAGTTTTTTAGTGCAGTTTTAGGGTGGTTTTTGGACTGTTTTGGGGGACTAAGTTGCGGTAAAACTGGACAGAATATGGGTGTATCGTGCGGCAGGTTTATAGGGATTGCAGTGAGGTTTTCAGGCGTGCAGTGGAGGCAGTGTAGTGGGGCTGTTTGGTGAGAGTTTTAGGGTTCTTTGGGCTGTTTCAAGGTCGGTTTGGGCATGTATTCAAGGCTGTGAAGGGGACTTGATGCGGCTGATTTGGGCAGTTTCAGTGGATTGGTGTGCTGCAGTGAAGAGAGTAGAGGGTGGTGTTCACGGCACTAGGTGGATTTTCGGGCTTTTAGTTTGCGGCAAAGAGTGTGCTTGGGGAGATGCTTGGGCGTGTGTATGCTCTCAAAACCTTGTGATATGTGTGAATGTTATGTATCTGCGCTCAGGTTGAGAAGGGTGGTGAAGGGTTCTTTTTAAAGGCAAATGAGTGGTGACTTTCCTTATTTGAATATGAAAGAATCTCCTATTGATGGTGACATCTCTCAAATTGGCATCTCATAAGTAATAGATCTCATAATTTAGGATTATGATTGGATTTTGATTAGGAAAGGGATGCATGAGATTTCTTTTAATTAGGAAGGGATTTGACTTGATTTTAGCATGTGTTAAATGTGTATCTCCCTAATTTAGAGAGTGATGGGCGTGAATGAGGCTCCATGGGCGTGGGCTTTGGTCCTTCGGGTAGGCTTGGGTGTTTTGGTTTGGTAAGTGGTCTATGGGGTTTTAGGTCGAGGATAAGCTTTGAAACAGAGATCCAACAAGCAACCGAAGCTAAACAACTAGATTAAATCCAATAAAATTCCACTTTCCAAATTTACCCTTCCAAAGTCTGTTTCCCGCGACTTTCACAACTAAACAGGTAGCGTCTCCATACGAGACTCATCATCGGGGCTTATATGCAAAAATGCAGTGCCTACAGTCACCCCCACTTTGATGAGACTTGTGCAGTGTGTGACAATGACAATCCTATCAAAGTACGTGCAATTCATTTTTTCTTACCTGGCTCGCCAGCTGCCACTTGACTTGCCATGTTGATTTGATTTTGCTAAAACCCGTACCTAGGGCATCACGGTTGCATCTCCGTACCTAGATTGCCGCAGTGATGTTGTTGTTGTGTCGTACCTGGCGTGCTAACCCCGTACCCAGGGTGTCGTAGTTGCTTCTCCATTCATAGAGTGCCGCAATGATGATATTTGTTGTGCCATACCTGGCGTGCTAACCCCATACCTAGGGTGTCGCAGTTGCATCTCCATACATAGAGTGCCGTAGTGATGATATTTGTTGTGCCGTACCTGGGGTGCTAACCCCGTACCTAGGGTGTCGCGGTAGTCCATAATAGTCCACATGCCATACATGGCGTGCTAACCCCGTACCTATGGTGTCTTAGTGGTCAGAATGCCGTACCTGGGGTGCTAACCCCATACCTAGGGTGTCGTAGTGGTCTGAATGTCGTACCTAGTGTGCTAACCCCGTACCTAGGGTGTCGCAGTTGTCTGAATGCCATACTTGGTAAAACTGATCTGATGTCTCCATACCTGGAGTGCCGTACTTGGCAAAACTGATATGATGTCTCCATACCCGGAGTGCCATACCTGGCAAAACTGATCTGATATGTCCATACTCGGAGTGCCGTACCTGGTAAAACTGATCTGATATCTCTATTCCTGGAGTGCCGTACCTGGTAAAATTGATCTGATATCTCCATACCCGGAGTGCCGTACCTGGCAAAACTAATCTGATGTGCCCCTTACCCCCAGAATGCCATACCCAGCAGGACTGATGCTTGAACTAATGTGGGCCTCGCCCCAGAATGCCATACCCGACTGAACTGATACTGAACTAATGCGGGCCTCCCCCCGAGTGCCATACTCGGCAGAACTGATACTGAACTAATGTGGGCCTCCCCCCGAGTGCCATACTCGGCAGAACTGATACTGAACTAATGTTGGCCTCGCCCCCAAGATGCCATACCCGGTAAGTCTGTTATTGATGCTGGTACTCTCTCTCAGCACATTGTAGTGCCTCTCTTCGAGATAATCTTGATAGCTAAACATATTTTTGTCCTCAACGGATGCTTCGTGTCAAAACCTAAGAACCTTCAAAGTACTTGACATACTCAATTCCAATCGTCTGAATGGGTGATCTGAACTAGACTCCCAGTGTGTGTGTGCTAAGGCTCTTTCGCACCTTATTCCTTAAGTTAACCAACTTGATGATTTCACTTCGGGGAATCGGACCAGTGGGTCTAACCAACCTGGATGTCTTGATCACATTCTGTGATTACTTCGGCATACTCAACATGATATGATCTTCTTTTTTCTTCTGTCTCTTTCTTTTCATTCAGAACTTTTTTCTTTTCTTTTCTTTTTCTTTTTCTTTTTTTTCTTTTTCTGACACATCTACCCTTTAAGGCAGTATTTCTCCTCATGGTGGTCTTAATACGCGCCCATGGGTAGCTTCACGCTTATCGGTTATAGGCGGTCTATTTTTATTTTTATTTTTGTAATTGCAGAGATTTTTCTTTCTTTATTTTCCAATCATATCATGTATCGTAGCAAAAGCAAATCAGGGTGGACATCCTGGCAAACGACCATTCACCGATCCACAATCTCTTCAACTAGTCATCTTATCAACCGCTCAGGCTTCGACTGTTGAGATACTTTCATCAAGTGCTTCATGAGTCTAGCCGAGATCAATCCATTCAGAATACCGGACGAGAGCACGTCTCGCAATCATCGTTTCTGAGGCTTCTCCCTACAACACACAATGTCATCACTGGACATATATCTAACTATCAAAGATTTCTCTCTCTTTCTTTGTTTCTTCTCTTTTTTTTTAATTAATTAATTTTTTTTCTCACTCACTCAAAGAAATTCTTCCTTTGTGGGTTCGCCCCCTGAAATCCATATCGGAAACTCAGACTCATATGGGCTTTAACCCTCAAATTACCACCCGAATCTTGACACCGATGTGGGCCTCAGCCCTAGGATTACTACCCGAATCTTGACACCGATGTGGGCCTCAGCCCTAGGATTACAACCTGAATCTTGACACCGATGTGGGCCTCAGCCCGAGGATTACTACTCGAATCCGATACTATGCTTTCGCTGTTTCTGATTGGCTCTTCTTTGCCATTTTCTCTTTTCTGTCCTAGACACCAGTGAACACAAAACAAAACGAACATAAAAGGATGCAAAATATGTTACGTGTATGCATGCATGCATGAGTTTTCTTATCCCGTCAGGTTAGGTCTTCTGCAGGTGACTACTCAGTCTTCACAGGCAAAGTACAGCTCAAACCTGTCAACATTAATTGGTTTTGTGAACTCATTCCCTTCCAAGTCTGACAGTTTCACTGCTCCATTTCCCATTATCTTCTGGACGATGTAGGGTTTTTCCCAGTTTGGTCTGAACTTTCCTATCGGGTCTGTTGTTGATGGCTTCGACTGCTTGAGCACCAAGTAACCTTTCCCGATCTTGGTAGGACGCACCTTCTTATTGAATGCTCGAGCCAACCTCTTCTGATATCTGCATATGATGCAAGGACTTCATCATCTTTTCATCCATCAATGCTAACTGTTCAAACCTCTGCGAGTTCCATTCTCGTTCAGGCAATTCTGCTTCTGCTAATACCCGCATGGACTGTTTCTCAATTTCCACCGGCAGTACTGCTTCCATTCTGTATACCAAAGAGTATGGCGTAGCTTCTATTGCCGTTCTCACAGATGTCTTGTACCCCCATAGGGCGTATGGTAGCTTATCAGTCCAATCTTTATAATTCTTTGTCATCTTCGCCAAAATCATCTTTATCGTCTTGTTGGCGGCCTCGACTGCTCCATTAGCCTGCGGCTTGTATGGTGAGGACATGTGATGGCCTATTTCATACTTATGTAGCGTTGCCTTGGTTTCTCCCTGAAATTATACTCCATTATCCGTTACCACATGGTGCGGCATACCATACCGACAAATGAGATTCCGAGCTTTGAACTTGGCCATTTGCTTTGCTGTAACATTACTTGAATGATTTTGCTTCTACCCATTTTGAGAAGTAGTCCACGCACACTACTATAAAGTGATGCCCATTCGATGCATTCGGTCGAATCTCTCTGATCATATATATTCCCCAAGCTGAGAAAGGCTATGGCTCTGACAACCCGTGTAACTCTGTGTGCGGCAGATGATTCAAATTCCCATGTGCTTGGCAATTATGACAGTGCTTTACCAGCTTCGCGCAGTCGGCTTCAATGGTTGACCAGTAAAAGCCGTGTCTCATAATCTTGCGGGACAAGTTCAATCCGTTCATATGTGGTCCACACACACCTGCATGTACCTCTTCCATTATCTTCTGAGCTTCTTCCTTCCTCAAACATTTCAGCCGAATACCATTAGCTTGCCTCTTGTAGAGTTCTCCCTTCAAACTTACATACTGAGAAGCCAACTTCTGAATGGCTATTCTATCCTTTCTGCTAGCATCTTCTGGGAGCTCCCTATGTTCCAGATACCTCTGAATATCATAGTACCACAGTTTTCCATCATCGACCTCTACTTCCAAGATTCTCTCTATCTCATAAACAGGCTTGCTTGCCGTTGTCAACACAAGTGGTCTCATCACCAATTTCTCCGGATTTTCCCAAGTCGCGGCCAATGTTGCCAATGCATCTGCCATATGATTTTCTTGTTAGTGTTCCTAGAACATTATAAGGATCTAATAAGCATGCATAATAAAGGATTTAATCATTATAAGGTGCGGAATATACTTACAATGAGATGTAGAGCTTTTAAAATTTTTGAGATCCAAGATCAAAGCTTTAGGATGAATCCAAGCTTTAGGATGATTCCAAGCTATTGAGGAGTTTCCCTATCACCTTTGTTCACTTCCAAAGTTCTAGCTTTTGATGATTTAAAAATCAAATCAAAGAGAAGAGGAGGAGAGGAATTCGGCCAAGCCTTGCTCTTTAGGGTTTTTGTGTTTTTGATTTTGTGTCAAGTGTTACCAAAATGAAAATGCCTTTTTGTTATTTACCAAAAGTGAAACCATTTCACCTTTTACCCAATACAAGGTAGAGATTGGTAAATGGTTTACATAAGGCAAAACAAGGTGGTTGTGTGGTGGGAACACCTACCACACTTTTGGCTCCAAATATTTGAATCCGAAATTCAAATATCTCTAAGGGCATTTGCCGCGGTTCGGTTCCGTTTAATCCAATTAAACGATCCTTCGTCGTTAAATAATTAAATCCAATTTAATTAAATAACGATGCCTCGTAAATATATATCGAATGTCGTTCATGAATTAATTCTAAATTAATTCGTTCGTTCGCATTAAAGTCCGACTTTAATCTCGTAATGAAATCCAATCCATTTTAATATATCCGATATATTAATTTTAGCCCGTTCGAATAAATTAAATAGAAAAATCAAATTTAACTATTAAATTTGTTTTACCGATTAATTCCAAATTAATCGCGTTCTTTCGCCACCGTACACTTTTAATCCCAGATTAAATAAAACCAATATTAATCCCAGATTAATTTTCTCTCTCTTAATTAATCCCAGATTAATTCCAATTTAAGTCAACAGTCATCGGTGAATCCTTGGGAAACGACCCAAGAGATCTCTGGATATGTTGGCAGTAAATCCGATTATCGGACTATCCGATAAAGCGAGTACCTCGTACTACGTGCTTACCGATTTACAAGACATGGTTGGCTTCTAGCAAAGCACCGTGCCTACCCAATTCTCCAGAAATATTCTTACTGGAATATATAATCTATGTCAGACGTAGAATACCTAGTATCTCGTATTACGATCCAGTATCTGATGTCACGTGCTAGGCCTGGGGCTGGAATGGAATAGTGTCTGCCCCGTACGAAGCACATATCGGATATCAAACAACTAGTCTCTTTGAATCGGATAATCATGACCTTGTCACATTATCCCGATGGTTGCAACACATAGAGAACGAGTTATGAATCCCTGCGTGATCATCATCTCCATATGTCTGGAGTGATACTTCCGTCTTGACATCACATCCAATACACTACGATTCTCGATAAACCCAATAGAGGCGTACACAGAACCTGTTAAAGTCCTGGACGACCAAAACCAAAGTTACCGATTGTCGCAAGTATTAGCGATGTAAGTCTCAGGGTAAGACCAAATGCATCTACCCTGACGCGGACTCCCATAGACACATATACATACTACCAATGGGATTCCGCATGGTCTATCCAGAGCGAAGCTGTTTTCCGTACCATCGGTAAAACACAACCTCCTTTTGCACTTGCATAAGTATCCTATACTTAAACATATGAGAACTGTGCCGTTATGCCCTCACAACGCACACAAGTGCAATACTAGTCTATTCCGCATTATCGATGTCCAGTCTCGATAATACTACGACAAGGGATATTTAATGATTAAACCTTTATGGATTGATACTGTCTCATATCATCTCAATCTGGAACTAATCATATGGACTTTTACCATTTATATATCATAGTAAATAAATTACGAAATGATAAAAGACAATTTCAATATTACATAGTCAATTTTGTACAAAACACAATGTCTTTTACAAAACAGTGACGCTATGGGTCATAATTATCTAACAATCTCCCACTTGGCCTATAGCCAGTCACTCAAGCATCTAACACCTGAACTATGTATGTGCTTCTCAAACTTTTACTGTGAAATAGCTTTCGTCAGCGGGTCTGCAATGTTGTCATCTGATGCGACCTTCTCGATCTTCACATCGCCACGATGTATGATCTCACGAATCAGATGGAAACGACGAAGAACATGCTTGGATCGTTGATGAGACCGTGGTTCCTTAGCCTGCGCTATAGCCCCGTTATTGTCACACAATAATGGAACGGGCTCAGCTGCTAACGGAACTACTCCTAATCCAATTAGGAATTTACGGATCCAAACTGCCTCTTTTGCGCTTCAGATGCAGCAATATACTCTGCTTCTGTTGTTGAATCGGCAACAGTCTATTGCTTGGAAGATTTCCAGCTTACTGCTCCGTTGTTCAAACAAAATATGTACCGGATTGCGACTTAGAGTCGTCTTTATCGGTTTGGAAACTTGCATCGGTATACCCAGTTACCTCAAGTTCTCCATCTCCATAAATCAAGAAGGCATCCTTAGTTCGTCTAAGATACTTAAGGATGTTCTTAACTGCCATCCAGTGACCATCACCTGGATCGGCCTGATAGCGACTTCACATGCTCAAAGCATACGAGACATCAGGTCGAGTATATATCATGGCATACATGATCGATCCGACTGCCGAGGCGAACGGTATCCGACTCATGCTATTTCTCTCATCTTGAGTTTTAGGACACATGTCCTCAGATGATGAGAGATGCCATGTGACACTGGTAACAGTCCCCTCTTGGACTGATCCATGTTGAATCTTTTCAACACTTTATCAATGTACATACTCTGAGAGAGTCCAAGCAGCTTTCTAGATCTATCCCTGTAGATCTTTATTCCTAGAATAAAGGCTGCTTCTCCAGATCTTTCATGGAGAATTTTAATGAAAGCCAAGCTTTCACCGATGTTAACATGGGAATGTCATTGCCCATAAGCAATACATCGTCAACATAAAGGACAATGAATGTCAGTGCGCTCCCACTAACCTTCTTATATACACAAGGATCATCCTCGTTTTGAATGAAATCATATTCTTTTATGATCTCATCAAAACATTGGTTCCATGACCGCAATGCTTGCTTCAGTCCATAAATGGACCGATTTAGCTTACAAAACTTGTTTGCAAGTTTAGGCACGATAAAACCGTCAGGCTGTTGCATATAAACATCCTCCAAAGGTTTCCGTTAAGGAAAGCGGTTTTAACGTCCATCTGCCATATCTCGTAATCGAAATATGCAGCAATAGCAAGCATTATTCGAATGGATTTAATCATGGCAACGGGTGAGAAAGTTTCGTCGTAATCGACACCATGTCGTTGACGATAACCCTTCGCTACAAGCCTAGCTTTGTACGTTTGTACGTTGCCTTCCATGTCGGTCTTCTTCTTGAAGATCCATTTGCATCCAATAGGCTTTACGCCTTCTGGTGCATCAACCAGTGTCCAAACTTGGTTGGTGTACATGGAATCCATTTCGGACTTCATGGCCTCTTGCCATAAAGTGGAATCGATATCTTGTATCGCTTCCTCATACGTAGTTGGTTCGTCTTCCTCAATGAGATTAATATCTACATGAGGTGAGATCAGAAACCCATACCTCTCAGGTTGGTTCCTGACTCTCTCCGACCTACGCGGTCCTTGTGTAATAGAAGATTATGGTACAGTCTCATCCCGGATGGACTGTTCTTGTTCCGTTGAGGATTCTATGCCAGGAACAGTATCACTCCGATTTTCATCGAGTTCTACTTTCCTCCCACTTACCACTGTATTTAGGAATTCCTTCTCAAGGAAAACCGCATGTAGAGCAACAAATACTTTGTTCTCTCGTGGGTGATAGAAGTAATATCCTTTGGTATCCCTAGGATATCCTACGAATAGGCATTTATCCGATTTGGGTTCAATTTTGGTACCTTCCAAACGTTTGACGTATGCCCAGCATCCCCAAATCTTTAGGAATGAGAAACCCGGTTTCTTTCCTGTCCATATCTCATATGGTGTCTGTTGTACAGACTTTGACGGAACCTTATTCA
>SKCR01006978.1:0-24885 GCA_019454045.1 Zanthoxylum bungeanum
AGCTAACCAGGTATTATCTTCTAAACTCTTCTTCTACTATTAAGACATTGGGGACAATGTCTCATTTAGGTTTGGGGGAGGGAATTAGCTGATTAATATCTTGTTTTTAGTTGTATGTGTTTTTATTTTGAGTTCAAAAATTTTTCGAAAAAAATAAAAAAAAATTGAAAAATTTTCAAAAATTACAAAAATATTTTGCATTTTTGTGTTTTTATTTTGACTACTAAAAAGGTGAAATTGGTAAGAGATAGCCAGTAAGGAATTTCCACTCCTGAGACGTATCTCAAACCAATTTCGAAACAAGTTAATTTTTGTTTATTTCCTTTTGAATTATTTAATTGTGAATTCTCCATAAATCTGACTAAAATGGATCTTCATATGCTCCGTTAGCAGGTATTATCAACTACATGGTAACACACGGTCAGAGCTAAAATTGAAAATTTTGTAATATTCAGTGCTATAGTTTAATTGGAGGAAGCATCTAAAAAAAGAGTGATGGAGTAAAAAAAAAAAAAAAAAAAAAAAAACGTCTGAGATTCGAGTTATTAAGTCTGTAAGGGTGTCTTAACACCCAGTGCCCTAAAACCAATGATTTGGGAGTCACTGGCCCAAAGCTCGCTACATGGATCAAGGATGTTGCAAAAATATTTATATCTAATGTCTGGGTAATTAAGTCCGTAGGGGTGTCTTAACACCTGGTGCCCTAAAGCCAACTGGTTTGGGAGCCACCGACCCAAAGCTCGCTACATAGAAAGAAGATATTGTATATAAATAAAAAAATAGAGAAAAAAGAAAAAAAAAAATCAGAAAAATCAAAAAAAAAAAAAATTTTACTCCATTACTATAAAAAGGTGGGAAATCTAATAGAACCTTAGGACAAAAATATTATTCTCTTATCAATTGCACTTGTGACTGTTGTGGGCAAAAATGAGTTGATTATATTTTGCTGGCTGTGTATATGGAGAATGGTAAATATAATCGGAGAATTTACTTATTCGGTAGTTTAGAAAGAAACAAACAACTAGTAACTTGGAGTAGAAGTTTCACTTGATTAGTCATTAACTTCTTTATTCTCTTTTCTCTTGTCTTTTTGCTTTTGTGTGCATTAGTTTTAACTAACTTTTTACTTTTGTAAAACGTTTGTGGGTATCGTTGCTGTAAACCCTCACGAGACTACAACTCGTCCACTAGGGACACCTAGGGGTTTAAAGGCTTGTTGCATACGCTAAATGCAACCGTGATCCTTACGAAAGTGGTTAGTTTAATTTTAATTTATTTTGTTGTTTTGCTCGAGGACTAGCAAAATGTTAGGTTTGGGGTGGATGAGCGGAAAATATATCAATATTTACCGCCCCTTTTACTTAATATTTTGTTTAGTTTCTCGGGTTTGATGAACGTTTTGATATGTTTTATTTTATTTTGCAGATAAAATAATATCGGGACTCAATGAAATCATTTAGGACGAAATGTGGATCAAATAAGGGCAATTATTGGACTTGATATATTAATTTTGGAGATTGGAAATTTGAAAGGGCGTTTTTGACGAAGTGCAGTTTTGGAAATTCCAGTTTTGCGCATCTGTCGTATTTTGGGCATAACGTTTTACTCAGATATCGGATTGAGCTGATTCAAGTTCCAGATTAAAGAGACTCAAAGATCTACAACTTTGAAAGAGACAATATTTTCAAATTCTGATGATTTCATGACCGAAATTGATGAACCATCCAAAAGTGTGTGGAGTTGTTATTATTAAAAGTCATTATCAATCATTTTCAAAGCAAAATATTAATTAATAAATAATTAATAAAAATTATCAAATCACCACCAAACAAGATAAGCAATTAGTGGAGCAATTATGGATTTGGTGGAGTAATTAGTGGAGAAATTAATAATGGATTTGGTGGAGAAATTGATTGATGATTTGATGGTGGCAAAATTTTGCCTATAAATACCAAGCCATTTCATTTGTAATATTCATACTTTCTTCTTTGAAATCCTTAATGAAAAAATAAAAAGATTGTATCTAGTTTGTTTATTTTTAGTTTTCAGTAATTAATTTTCAATTTCGCACTTTCTTTCTTTACTTTTTCAGTTTTACTTTCCGTAATTTACTTTTACGCATAACACTTTCCTTTCTTTACTTTTTCAGTTTTTATTTTTCAACCATGAGGAGGTAACTTCCCTCTGCCGAGGTGAAAGGTAATTCTTTTACTGTTACTATCTTAGATTAATCTCCCTTAGACACAACATATTCACTATTCTAAAATTTGACTTAAAAAGGAATACCGCTATATTGGTCGGTGGGCTATTTAATTTAAACTGTTAAACCTGACTAAGCAAGGATACCGCCAGATTGGTCGGTTGGTAATTTAATTTTGGTTCCGCCTTTATGGCTGGTTATTTCTTTATCGCCTACATGGCAGGTTCATGGACAAATTTTACCGCCTTTATGGCTGGTCGGACTTAACTTGACTTAATCAGGGTACCGCCTATATGGTCGGTTGGTTTTAATCTCAAAGTGACAAGTGATTATGTTATACTAAGGGAGATATCTAAGTTAGTAATTAGTAAAAGTAATTCCTTTTATCTTGGCAGTTTATTTTCATTTACTTTCCCGCTTTTACTTTCTCGCAGTTACTTTTTAGCATTTTTATTTTATGTCTTTTAAGTTTTCATTAGCCATAGCTATGTATTGTAACTAAGTTAGTATCTAGGGTTGTGATGAATTTCAATATAACCGGTTTATAAGGGGTTAGATTATAGGTTGGGTAATTTAAAGATTTATTTATTGAGTCTTAATCTTAATGCTTTTTATTAACTGGCCATTAATAAAATTGATTAGGTAAACTTAAAATGAACTAGACATAGGGATTTAAGTTTAAGACCTTTAGACTCAATAACCCACGATCTTCCTTGAGGATAGATAACCCTTTTAATAGATTTCCTTACAGGATAGGAATATACCTGTCGGGCGGGGGTAGCCATAATTGGAACTTAATCTTAATGAATCTAGGTAATTTGGTTGACATAGACATATGGTTCAATTGGATTATACTAGGTATTTGAAATTGACCATCGGAGAAGAGGCTTTTACATAAATTAGTGTTCCAGGTTAATAAATCAATATATTACCCAACTTTAAGATAACCACTTCATCTTCTAAATAATATTGGAATTAATCACAACCCTGGATAGTTTTTATAATTTGGATTTTTCTCAACCTACTTTTAAGCAATTTTATTTACTTGTTTTAAATTTAGAATCATCGTCATTTCAAATCAATCAATCAAACAACCTGTTAGATACTGGTAATCAGTTTGCCCCATAAATTAATAACAAAAAGGTTTTAAGTCCTCGTGGGATCGATACTTTTTATACTACTTGAACGATACGTGCGCTTGCGTTATACGTGTGTGATTACGCCGGTCAGATGGAAGTACTACGCAGAAGGATGTCTTCCCAGGTTTGAAGGAACTCACACTTCAGAAGTGTGGAACACTGCATGGCTGGAAAGAGACCAGAGTATCCTTCCAGAGCTCCCCGCCTCAACGAAAATAGGAGGTACTTGATCTCATACATTCAGATGTATGTGGTTCGATGCAGACAATAACACTTGGTGGGTCACTTTATTTTGTGACATTCATAGATGATCATTCAAGGAAGACATGGGTATACACCTTGAAGACGAAAGATCAAGTGTTGAGAGTGTTCAAGGAGTTTCATGCCCTGGTAGAGAGAGAAACCGGCAAGAAACTGAAGTGCATCAGAATAGACAATGATGGAGAATACAGAGGTCCGTTTGATCATTACTGCAAGATGCAAGGAATTCGACATCAAACGACACCTCCCAAGACACCTCAGCTGAATGGCCTAGCTGAGAGGATGAACAGAATCTTGTGCGAAAGGGTCAAAAGCTTGCTCTCACAAGCCAAGCTACTGAAGACATTTTCAGGGGAGGCACTCAACACAACCATACATGTTTTGAACATGTCCCCAGTAGTCGCACTAAAATGTACTGTTCCTAATCAAGTCTGGATAGGAAAAGAAGTGTCATATGAACACT
This sequence comes from Zanthoxylum bungeanum, assembly GCA_019454045.1. Lineage (NCBI taxonomy): Eukaryota > Viridiplantae > Streptophyta > Magnoliopsida > Sapindales > Rutaceae > Zanthoxylum > Zanthoxylum bungeanum. Next base: position 4,064 of record SKCR01006978.1, read on the forward strand.
TACATGTCTTTGGGTGTAAAGCTTTTGTACACATCCCAAAGGACGAGAGATACAAACTTGATGTAAATACGCGACTGTGTGTCTTTATTGGCTATGGTCAGGATTATTTTGGCTACAAACTGTATGGTCTTGTTGAGAAGAAGATTGTCAGAAGCCGAGATGTTGTCTTCGTTGAAGACCAGACCATAGAAGATATCAAAAAGAGACAAAGACAATGCAATACAGAAATATTGATGTGAATCCAGAACCTCATACATCGGTGCCAATTGAAGATGAGGTTCCCAACCAGGAGGGTACATGTGTTGAAGCTCTAAGGCTGTGTTTGGTTGGGGGGTTTTGGAGGGGAGGGGAGGGGAGGGGAGGGATTATTTTAAATTTTGTTTGTTTGGTTCAATTTTTTGAAGGGGAGGGGAGGGGAGGGGAGGGGAGCAAAATCCCTCCTAAGTTAATTTTAGCTCCCCTCCAAAAGTGGGGGGTTTTGGAGGGGAGAGAAAGTGATGAATTAAAATTTTAAATGTAATTACTAAATTATCCCTACTTATATTGTTTTACTTTTATTTATAACATGCTATAAGGATAAAATAGTAAATTAGTTTTAAAATCTCTTCACAATCAAACATATATTTAATTAAAAACCCTCCCCTCCCCTCCCCTCCCCTCCTTTGAACCAAACATATATTTAATTAAAATCCCTCCCCTCCCTTCCCCTCCCCTCCATTAAAATCCCTCCCCTCCCCTCCCCTCCCCTCCCCTTCGTTGAACCAAACAGACCCTAAGAGATGATGATTATGATCAACCACCGGTACCAGAAGCTACACCAAAAGTTCCACATAGAAGGTCTGACAGAGAAAGGCGACCTTCAACCAAATACTATGCATATGAGTATGTGCTACTTACTGACGGGGGAGAACCCGAGAGCTACAATGAGGCTGTGGAAAAACAGAGAAAGAAAAGTGGGAGGAAGCTATGCAAGATGAGATGAAATCTTTTCATGACAATCACACTTTCGAGTTGGTGAAATTGCCAAAAGGCAAATGGGCTTTGAAGAACAAATGGGTGTACAGAGTGAAGCAACATGAGCACACTTCACAACCCTGGTATAAAGCCAGACTAGTTGTCAAGTGATTCAATCAGAGGAAAGACATTGACTTTGATGAAATCTTCTCTCCAGTTGTGAAGATGTCATCCATCAGAGTGGTACCCAGCTTAGCAGCAAGTCTCGACTTGGAGATTGAGCAGATGGATGTCAAGATCGCATTTCTTCATGGGGATCTGGAAGAAGAAATTTATATGGAGCAACCAGAAGGCTTCAGAGTCAAAGGAAAAGAGGAATATGTATGCAGACTCAAGAAAAACCTCTATGGTTTGAAACAGGCACCGAGACAGTGGTACGTGAGTTTGAGTCAGTTATAAGGGAGCAGGGATACAAGAAGACTACTTCAGACCATTGTGTTTTCGTTCAGAAATTTTCTGACGATGACTTTATCATCTTACTGCTGTATGTAGATGATATGTTGACAGTGGCGGAGCCAGGAATTCAACACATGAGGGGCTAAGTTAAAAGTTCAACATGGCTATTTCATATTGAAGTTGATGAGCAAAACAATGAATAAAATAAGCACATTTATTATCCTCTAAAATGAATGCTTTAAGGCCACTGAACTCGCCTCGCATATTACTAGCTCCATCATACCCTTGGCCATATAACCTAGACATGCTCAATCCATGTCTAGAAACTAGCTTAGCAAGTGTAACATCTTTTTCTATACTCAAACAATATATCACCAGCACTTTGTTTACCATTCTCTTCTTTAAAAAGATAACAAAAAGACAAAATGTAGCATCTTTTTCTATGCTATATTCCAACCAAGATCCAAAATTTTCAAACCAAGTTGAGACAAACCGCCGTTTTTGATTTCCAAAATTTGATAATTTAAAGTCGTGATTTTTAGGTTGAACATGACCCTTTTGTAGGTATGCTTTCGGACTTCATCTCAGATATTATGACTATAATAAGAGATTCGGGGTCTTAATCTAGGATCTGTATGAAGATCTTGTAAATTAACTTCTACATCTTCGTTTAAAAAATATTTAGTTTTCTTTGGAGAAGGCTGTAATGTTGATTTTCTTTTAAAATATTTCTCGATAACTATATCAAATAAACAAAAGAAAAATTCAGTTTCTTGTAAAAAAAATCTATTGGAAAAAACCTAAAGGAATCAACAAATCATTATTAGGTTTCGAAATTAATATCATATTGTTCAATTTCTTTTTTTATTTTTAAAAAAAAGTGACTATGTTAAATTAATAAAAACTTAACTATGTTAAAATTACAACAAAGTTCTTTGGCAGCAAAAAAATATTATTTTTTTTCTTGCTGATCACGTCCAGAGAATTTCGTTGGAGCAAAATTGACTATGTTAAATTAATTCTTTTTTTCTAGTTGATCACGTCTAGTAAAAAAAAAAAATTTGAACAATACGATAATAATTTCAAAACTTAAAAATGAGCATAAAAATATATAAAGAGTGTCATACTGAATTGTTGGAGAATAATCTATAAAAGTGGAACCGCCTCTGTAAAAGTGGAACCCTACTTTACTTTGTATAGCTGCTTTCTCATCTTTGAATTTCGTTGGTGTCTTGCTGATGACTTGTTGTGTTTGTTTCTTAACAAGTTTCAGAATTTAGGGAAAATAGGAACAAGAGATTTAATATAAAATAAATTTTATTTTTTTAATTAATTTGGAAAAAAATTTTGGGCCCAACGTGCAACCGCCCCTGTATGTTGATAGTTGGCCGGAATCAATCGAGGATTGATGATTTGAAGCAGCAATTGAGTAAGTCTTTTGAGATGAAAGACTTGGGGCCAGCAAAACAGATTCTTGGCATCCGGATCGGCCGTGATCGAAAAACCAAGAAATTACACTTGTCACAGGAGGAGTACATCGAGAAGGTACTTCAGCGATTCCAGATGGACAATGCTAAAGCGGTTATCACTCCTTTTGCTACCCATTTTAGATTGAGTACACAACAGAGTCCCTCTACTGAGACAGAGAATGAGGAAATGAAACAGGTTCCATACACCTCAGGAGTGGGAAGTCTCATGTATGCCATGGTGTGCACAAGGCCAGACTTAGCACACGCAGTTGGATTGGTCAGTCGGTTTATGTCAAACCCATAAAGAGAACACTGGAATGTTGTCGAATGGATAATGCGGTATCTACGAGGCACATCCAAAATGAGATTATGTTTTGGAAGCAAGAAGCCAGTGTTGATGGGCTACACCGATTCAGATATGGCAGGAGATTTGGATACCCGTAAGTCTACTTCGGGGTATCTAATTACTCTCTCAGGGGCAGCTGTGGCATGGCAGTCAAGGTTGCAGAGATGTGTTGCACTTTCTAAAACAGAGGCAGAATTCATTGCAGTTACAGAAGCTTGCAAGGAATTATTGTGGATGAATATATTTTTCCAGGAATTGGGTTTCAAGCAGGAGAAGTACATTTTATACTGTGATAGCCATAATGTTATCTACCTTGGTAAAAATTCTACTTTTCACTCGAGGTCAAAACATATCGATGTGAGGTATTACTGGATGCGAGACGTTCTGAGTTCAAAGCTGTTAGAACTCAGAAAGATTCACACCGATGACAATGGTGCCGATATGTTCACAAAAGTTTTACCGAAGGAGAAGCTTGAAATCTGTCGTGACATAGCCGGGATGACTAAACTCTCCATATAGTCAAAGTATGGAGATACAGAGAACTACGATTGGCTTGATCCCAACTCAGGGTACGTAGGCAGTCATACAGATGCAGCCAGGCGTGGATCCTTTTGAGAATCCGGTTTGGGTGATTGATGGTCGGCTCAGATTTTAGGGCAAATCTTCACCGATGGGGAGATTTGTTGAAACATACATAGCTTGCATGCATTATGCATGCAAGCTGTGAAAACGTGTGAAGGCAGGAAGCCAGCAAGCAAAAGCTGGAAACGTGTTGTCAACTGCCAAAATCGTGTGGCACTGTAGCACATGGTTTTGGCACTATAAAATGTGCCAAAATTTCATTCTTAAGCATCCCAAACAGAGTAAATAGAGAGTAAAAAGTGTGGAGATGTTTTTTGTAAAGTTTTAGTTAAGCTTTGTAATTCTTTTGTTGGAGTAATAAAAGAAGAGTTTTCCTCTCACTTCTCCTCTATTGTGGATTTTTTTATCACAACACGTTTAATTGAGGGTTAAAAAATTCAAATCTTTTCTCTCAAAAATCAATAAAAATCATTTTTTTATTATGAAAAAAGACTAAACAAAATAAAATTAATTAAGAGACATGACTAAAGTCTCTAAAGAATTAGAAGAATGATGAAAAGAAGATGAAGATAGTCTTTTACAAATAGGGTGATTTCGATTAATTGGAAATTATTGCTTGATCATCTATCAATATTAATTTAAACTTGGTGATTTTCAACGGCCAACTAAATTAACAGTTTTTTGCAAAACTGGATTGGTCTGGTATTTAATTAGTTTTCATATTTTTAAATATTATTTTAAAGATCTTTATTGTTTTTATATTTTCTTTAAAATATTTTTAATTAGTCTCTATTTTTTATTTATTGTATGCCAGATTTGTTTGAATTTAAAAATATTTCTTATAAAAATTTATTTTACTATGTTACAGAAGTCACGACCTAAACATTTTGAATAATTATTGAAAAATATGAGAACTAACTAGATAATTGATTTAAAATTTAAAGAATAAGGGGAGATTTACCCCATATATATATATATATAGGTAAGTTAAGATGATTTAATTTCCTTTTTTTTTTTTTTAAATCTTAATGGACATGATCGGCAGGACTAGTCATGCAAAGAATAATATTTGAATGCACGATTGGTTCTACGTATGTATATTACGGTCTTATAAATACATAGTGATTACGTAAAATACATAATTCTAACTGGAATTTGGGTTTGGTTGTGTTGATGGTTTAACAAAAACTGATCTCACCAATACCAAAGAAGACAGGAAACAAAAGTGTTTTCAAGGTGAGAAACAAAGAAGGTTGAAAAACTATGAGAATTGTTGGCTCAAGATATTGTGTTTCAACCCAGGGGAAAGGTGGCTATATCTTCTTTATATAGGTAGGGTAAAAATAGAGGCTTCCCCAATACCAAATTAGGTTAAAAACGCGTCCAAAATAATTCAGTTCCTCACAGGCATTTGAACGCCACTCGAGCGCGCCACGAACGTGTGCTCTCTAGAAAGGTTCGTTCGAACGCTTACTCGGACGCACCACGAACGTTTGCTCTCTAGAATATTTCGTTCGAACGCTTACTTAAACCCAACATGAACTTCTGCTCTCTGGAATATTTCGTTCGAACCCAACAGCGAACGGGCCACTAACGCCACACGTTCGAACGCTTCAAGCCTTCAACGAACACAACACTAATGAATTTGCTCTAGCTTTGCCAAATACCAGTCAAATTGCTCCAAGTTCATCAAGACTTATTACAACTCAAATGAACTTGTTATGTTATGGACATTGCCAATAAAAATTGAACTAACAATAATGATTAGCTTGTATCTATTTGATATTATGAGTAGCTAATTGATTAAATTTAGGATCGTAATGGATCCAAGCATGTTTAATTAATTTTTTTCATATTTTTATTCCTTTGGGTTTGTTATTTATTATTTATTATTCTCTATACTTTGATGTTTATTTTGTTTGGCCAATAATAAAATAATTTTCGTAAATCCTTAGGAACTCGACAGAGAAAATTTGGGTTAGCTGTGGGAATAATAACGTATTATTTATTTGTTGAATGAATTTCCATTCAGGATAGAAATATATCCGAAGGACATATTTAGCCAATATTAGAACTTAACCTTAATGAATTCGGTTTAATTTAATTAACATAAACATATAGTTAATTTATTTATTCTGAATATTTTCATTTGACCATCGAAAGAGGCTTGTGAATAATTTAGTATTCTAGGTTAATAATTAAGAACAACAACCCAATTGAATGAAAATGCCAAACACATTGCGTGCATGTTTATGTGAAGTTGCAACCATACGGTCTTCTATTTTATAAGGTTTCTTCAAAAATTGTTATTTGTTCTCTGTTTAATTTCAATTAAATTTCAATAAATCAACTTTTCTTCTCAATAGTTTGGTTCAAGTCAAGTATAATGGTTAATCTTGGTATTGATAAGAAAAATAGTAAGTTCATGTGGATTCGACATCCAACTATCAGTTATTATATTACTTGAGCGATACGTGTGCTTGCGTGCTAAATATATAATAAATTTTATTGAGAAGTGGGAGAAAAAGAAGTGCAGTAAGTGCATTCCAACCAAGCGTCATATTTGATCCTCGGTTGGGGTATATATGGTGTAAAGTTGGAGAATCTATGTCATTTTTGCATATTGAATGTGACATATTTAGTAATGGATTATAATTTAAAGATTTGTTAAGATTTCTCCTTGAAATTTGTCACACATATCTCCTTAGGTAGGGTATGGGTGAGACGGAGATTTGAAACAAATAGAGTTTCCCCTGTAAAAAAGACTAATCCTCCAAATACAAAAGATAAATCTAAACCGAATAATGTCATCATATAAATAGGATCTCCGTGATCCAACTCAAAAGAATATACATGAAGAAAATTAAATATTCTCAGTATCAAATAAAGGTTCAGTGCCTATAACCAAATAACAAATTCTCTCAATAATGACATATCTAGAACTATAATATCAAAACATAACAAAGACACTCTACTGTTGGCACAACCTTTCTCTACTGGCAGGAAATGATGATGAAACAGCAGATGAAAAATGAATGATCTACTAATCTGCTAAACCTGGAAAATTAAAGAAATGGGTAAGCTCACGCTTAGTGCAATGGATCACAGCTTAGTGCCGTGGATAAACAAGTAACAAAGTGGATCGAATAAGTCTTTCATAATATAAATAAATACATAAAGCATTGAATCCATATATCAAATATTTACTTGAAATCATAAATCTCATTTCTCATAAATCTCATTCTGCTCAAGAATATCTGTAAAAATAAAGTTGTTCATTCATCTATATGCACACTCTCGTGACAATATGGCAAAGTTGGCAACATGGGGCATCCCCACGGCAATAACTGGCATCCGGAGCAAAAACTGGCAATATGAGACCTCGTCTCACGGCAAATAATCTGATTACAACTCAAATTGCTCCAAGTTCATCAAGACTTATTACAACTCAAATGAACTTGTTATGTTATGGACATTGCCAATAAAAATTGAACTAACAATAATGATTAGCTTGTATCTATTTGATATTATGAGTAGCTAATTGATTAAATTTAGGATCGTAATGGATCCAAGCATGTTTAATTAATTTTTTTCATATTTTTATTCCTTTGGGTTTGTTATTTATTATTTATTATTCTCTATACTTTGATGTTTATTTTGTTTGGCCAATAATAAAATAATTTTCGTAAATCCTTAGGAACTCGACAGAGAAAATTGGGTTAGCTGTGGGAATAATAACGTATTATTTATTTGTTGAATGAATTTCCATTCAGGATAGAAATATATCCGAAGGACATATTTAGCCAATATTAGAACTTAACCTTAATGAATTCGGTTTAATTTAATTAACATAAACATATAGTTAATTTATTTATTCTGAATATTTTCATTTGACCATCGAAAGAGGCTTGTGAATAATTTAGTATTCTAGGTTAATAATTAAGAACAACAACCCAATTGAATGAAAATGCCAAACACATTGCGTGCATGTTTATGTGAAGTTGCAACCATACGGTCTTCTATTTTATAAGGTTTCTTCAAAAATTGTTATTTGTTCTCTGTTTAATTTCAATTAAATTTCAATAAATCAACTTTTCTTCTCAATAGTTTGGTTCAAGTCAAGTATAATGGTTAATCTTGGTATTGATAAGAAAAATAGTAAGTTCATGTGGATTCGACATCCAACTATCAGTTATTATATTACTTGAGCGATACGTGTGCTTGCGTGCTAAATATATAATAAATTTTATTGAGAAGTGGGAGAAAAAGAAGTGCAGTAAGTGCATTCCAACCAAGCGTCATATTTGATCCTCGTTGGGGTATATATGGTGTAAAGTTGGAGAATCTATGTCATTTTTGCATATTGAATGTGACATATTTAGTAATGGATTATAATTTAAAGATTTGTTAAGATTTCTCCTTGAAATTTGTCACAGATATCTCCTTAGGTAGGGTATGGGTGAGACGGAGATTTGAAACAAATAGAGTTTCCCCTGTAAAATGGACTAATCCTCCAAATACAAAAGACAAATCTAAATTGAATAATGTCATCATATAAATAGGATCTTCATGATCCAACTCAAAAGAATATACATGAATAAAAGTAAAATATTCTCAGTATCAAATAAAGACTCAGTGTCTATAACCAAATAACAAATTCTCTCAAGAATGACGTATCTAGAACTATAATCTCAAAACATAACAAAGACACTTTACTGTTGGCACAACCTTTCTCTACTGGCAGGAAATGATGATGAAACAGCAGATGAAAAATGAATGATCTACTAATCTGCTAAACCTGAAAAGTTAAAGAAATGGGTAAGCTCACGCTTAGTGCAATGGATCACAGCTTAGTGCCGTGGATAAACAAGTAACAAAGTGGATCGAATAAGTCTTTCATAATATAAATAAATACATAAAGCATTAAATCCATATATCAAATATTTACTTGAAATCATAAATCTCATTTCTCATAAATCTCATTCTGCTCAAGAATATCTGTAAAAATAAAGTTGTTCATTCATCTATATGCACACTCTCGTGACAATATGGCAAAGTTGGCAACATGGGGCATCCCCACGGCAATAACTGGCATCCGGAGCAAAAACTGGCAATATGAGACCTCGTCTCACGGCAAATAATCTGGCACGTATAAGTACACGGAGTGCATCCTAACATAAAATCATTTCTAAAATACATGCTCATATATATCAAATCATGCAAATTTCTCATACATCACAAATCATGATTTCAACATAACCAATATTCGATCCATACTTTCATAGTAAAGTATAAATTTTCTAAAAATAAAATCATTTAATGCATTACCTTAGAAATTCATTTAAGAAACCATACATACTATATACTTTGGAAAACACCAATGCTACAAGCTTATCCACGCACCTGGCGAGCTGACTACAGAGAAAGGAACTATGCAGCAGGACCGTCCTCGCTTACGGTATCACGATCACCTAAAGAGACAAAAAAATTTACTATAAGGAACATAATCCTAACTAGAATAAATGATAGAATATGAAAGAAACGTGACTTAATCGCTCTCGTAATCCTAACGAAATTTCGGCAAAGTTCCGTCTATAATACAGGCTTCCATTATACAATCCATAATCATCAACTTATATTCAAATTATATTCCCAATATAAATATCCACAATTTAATCCAACATCACTAGCCCAAATCTCAGACTCACAAAAATTTCCAAACACGATCTTACTCGAGCATATTCTCCGATTAAATTTGGCATTCACTCCCAACCACAAGGTAATCATTTAAATGGTCTAAGCATGTAAATAAATCATATTTTAAAGCAAATTCTACTCCGAAATACATAACATGCATAAACCGAATATAATGATAAATTATACGAAAATCGGAGGTCCGTTATTACTCGAAATGGTCGGGAAATCATGGAGGAAGACTCGGGAAGTCGGCACGAACAAACAGTCCAGCGCGTGTGGGCCACGCGCCGCTCGTCCAGGTCGGGCGTGGGCCTCACGCGCCACTGTGCAAGGCGCGTGAGCGCCACACGCCGGCCGAAGTCCAAATTTTCCGGCTTTCGAGCGTTCGTCTCCCCCTTTTGGTTCCAATGTCGCTGACGGTTTGTCAATCAGAGTTCCGAATCAACGGGAAATCAAGAAAAACCACTAAAAGTTTCTTACCGGGATTTCTACGAAAATAAGGAGTTTCCCGAGATGAAACCACTGTCAAAATAATCATTTCGTCGAGATCTACACTTTTCCTAAAAAACCGGATTAAAATCGACTCCGTATTGGACGGAACGGGAACAAAAAGCTCACTTTTCTCTCTTTTTTTCTTTCTTTTTCTTTCTCTCTCTCTTTCTCACGAAAAGTGGCTGCTGGAAAGTGAAAATGGTTTGCAAACTTTATATACTTACATGACAATTATCATTTGCCTCCCTCAACTTATCCATTTGATAAATTTAATTCCAACTTTTACAATCCTCATAATTTAGTCCTTAAATTTCTAACACCCATAATTATTAAATTAAAATTGAGAAAAATAAATCGGAGTGTTACAAAAATGATATAAGATACATGAATCATACCATAATTTTTATTATGGTATAAAAATGTTTTTCCTTCTCCAACCATATATAGCTTTAGCCAATTATCTATATTTAAGCTTGGGATTATTGGAAATAATCGGTGATTAATTAAAAATTAATTGGAAATGATAAATTTGACATTTCGTGTGATTGATGGTAAAAAAGTTTTAAATCTTTTCTCTCAATATTCTCCAAAAATCAATAAAAATTATTTTTTTTACTATGAAAAAAGACTAAACAAAATAAATTTAAGAGAGATGATCACTAAAGTCTCTAAAGAATTAGAAGAATGATGAAAAGAAGATGAAGACGGTCTTTTAAAAATTGGGTGATATTAATTAATTGGAAATTATTGCTTAATCATCGATCGATAATCAGTCTAAACTTAGTGATTTTCAACGGCCAACTTAATCAATGGTTTTTTACAAAAGTCGATTGGTCTGGTACTTAATTAGTTTTCATATTTTTAAATATTAATTTAAATTGGGATAAATCTCCCCTTAATGGACATAATGGGTAGGACTAGTCATGCAAGGAATAATATTTAAATGCACGGTACTACCTACGTATGTATATTACGTTCATATAAATTCATAGTGATTACATAAAATACCGAATTTTGATAGGAATTTGGGATCATATATAGTTTGATATGAGATTTGAGACGACTTTTCATTTCGAGATAAAAATTTAATTGGAATTCGAGATCTCAAATTATTCGGTCGGGATTGAAAATGATTTTTTATCTCGATTCTAAAATTGATAGCATCCATAATCGAAATAAAATTTAGATCAACCAGTTCATGTGAGAATTGGATGGCTTCAAAATGGAAGTCGATGAAGATATTGAACATCTGATTTCTAGGTTCACAATGATTGTGAATCAACTTAGTGCTTTGGGGATAAACATTGACTCTAGCGATGAAGTGAAGAAAATTCTTAGGTCACTCCATAAAGAGTATAAGATTTGCACATCCTCCATCAAGGAATCAAATAATATCAACAATTTGAAATTAGATAATTTAGTGGGAAAATTATTAGAATATGAGATGAAGCTCAAAATGGATTTAAGGAAAGAATAAGAGGAAAAAATAGCCCTTAAGTCCTTTGTGAGAAAAAATGAGTTAATTTAAGTCGTTTAAACGGTTAAACGAAAATACATGCATTAGGGGCATTTCAGTCAATTGATAATTAATTTGTATTTGTATTTGATACAAAATTTGATTTGATACATATTAATTATTTGTCAAATGAGATTTTGACACATGCCATTAATATATGTATTTGTTATTTAATGTAAATAAAATACATATATAATAATAATTATATTAATTAATTATTTAGATATTTAATTGTTAAATATTTGAATAGTTAAATAATATCCATATTTCATAAATGTTGTGCAATATGTTAAATTATTATTGAAACACGTGACATGATTTTATTAAGCCTAATGTGTGCAAATTTGATTTGCTAACATTAAAGCTTATTATAATTAATTGATTTAATTTTGCAAATTGACAAAAATACCCCCCTTGAGTCGGCAAAGAGGAATTATAAAAGGGTAAAATTTTCTTTCTTCTTCATTCTAACCACCATGGCCGAAAACATTAGAAAGAAAAGCCCTAAGATTTGTTTGATCAAATCATGAAGAAAATGAAGGAAAATTCAAGAAAAAACTTAGGAAATCAAGAGATTAAAGATAATCTTATACAACCCTAAGCTTGGAAATTAGTTTCTTGTTTTCTTGAATTGTTAGAATAGTTCTAGGGTTTCTTTTTTTCTTAAAATTGGGGCTTTTGGTTTTGGTGGATGGATTTGGAAGTGTTAAGCATGTGTGAAGTTGATTTAGATGGAATTAGTGTAATTATTGTCCAATTTAATCATTAGATGATATGTTGTCATTCTAGAGTGTTATGACCACTCTTGTAATGCCTAGAATTGTTCTTGGGTGGTTCATATGTGGTGACTTTGATTGATGTTTTGATTAATTAGATTAATCTTGAAAAATTGGATTTAAAGCATGAAAAATTGGCATTTTTGGTTTCTGGATCAGATCTGGAAAATCTGGGTTTATGTTGATGAAATTGATGTCATATAAATGTATTGGATGTATTTTGGGTGTTGGAACAATTGCCGGAAATTATTTCGGAGTTGAAATAAGCGAAAACGGCGAAAAACGGCGTTACCGGGTGACTTTTGAGCCAACCGGGTGACAACTATCCAAACAGTGAATTTGTCACTGCTCGGGCAGCCCATGAACTGCCCTTACACTATTGGGGCTGACGTGGGCAGTCCTCATAAGTGTTGGGTGGTCGGTTCGGTCAAAAATATATTTTGCGTCATTTTACGAAAAAATATTTTTCGTAAAAATTTCGCGAAGTTTCTACCTTATTTATGTTGTTATTTGATATCAAATAAATGTGTTTAGGTGAAATATGAATAAATTATTCATATTAGATATTGAATAATTTGTTCGGTAATTTGAAAAAGTTTTAAAATTACGATTTCGCCCGAACCGCGCTTCCGTCGCGCCCTTCGCCCAAAACCCCAACATTAGCGACATATTCGCAAGATGTATTTTGATGATGTAACACTAGAAGACTTCGACGTGCATTATAAAAAAATGTCGAAGCACATTGTTGATGAAGAGCAATGAATGTGAAGACTAACGCCTACTGAAGAATATCTTGTGTGGACTTAGCTTATGACTCTCTTTGTAAAGTGAGTTGATAATTTAAGTCTCTAAGGTCATAAGACATATGCACATTCATATAGATGCATTAGGGTCATGTGCAAAATGGTTTTATCTTTCGATTCTTGAGACCGGCATATCGGTCCCCCACAGTGGCATACCAGTGACCCTGCTCTATTCTGAGTAGTTTTACATTACCTCTGGAACAGGGATATTGTATATCGGTCACCAATATCGGTCACTATGAGGTCTAAACAGTTACTGGAACCGGTCTATAGCATACCGACATTACCGGTCAACCTTCATATTTTACATGCTTTCGGAAACTGGCATGCTCCATACCGGTTAGTAATCCGGTCTTGTTTGCACTTACCGGTGTCAAATGATAATATTTTATAGCTGTTGTAATGGCAGACCGACATACCGAACTTAGTGCAAACATCAGTGATTGCTTTCATTTTCTCTATAAAATTGAGTCTCTATTTCATTTTTGTCTACTTTTTGAACTTTCATACAATTTCTTCTAAGGTAAAAACAAAGAGTTTTACAAAACATTCATCATCATACACTCTCATACTCAAGCTCACACACTACCACATCTATATCATTAGTAGTGAGCTTAGATTACTTGGGTTAGAACCTCACACCCTAAATCTTTATTATCTTTGTGAGTGCCCAAGTTGTACTTTAAATTTATATATACAAACACTTGTGGTTGAAAAGACCCTTGTTGTGTAGTATTCTCAAAATGACAATTTTTGTAAAAGTTGTTAGTAAGTCTATGAACAAAATTCATGGTAAGGGTTTAAGAGTGAACCATTGGAAAACTCTTGTGTAAAAGTTTAAAGTGAACATAGGGGACAAAACTCTTGGTTGCTAGTGAGAGCCACGAAAAACTCGGTGTAAATTGATGATTCAACTTAGTAGAAATCTTCAAGAGTGGCTTGCTTGAGGGAGTGGACGTAGGCAAAGAGTTGACCGAACCACTATAATCTCCGGTGTCAATTTCTCTATCCCTTAACTTTTAATTATCACAAGTTTATTTTCAGTATTTACATATTATTGTGAATGAGAAATTGATGGATAAACTTAATTGATAAAGTTAATAATTGAATAGTATAAAATCGAAAAGATTTATCATTCCTCAATATTAGATCATCACTCAACTCAACTCACCTCTTTAAATTTAGAGATTATTTATTTGTGTGCGATTGTAGATAATTTCAAAATATTGAAAAGCCTCATCAATTCCAGTCTCGACTAGAGCAAAACCATTATTCCTTTTTTAAATGATTTAGTGGGCCACATAAGTTGTGTAAAATTGCGGAGTCGGATGTACAAAGGCCTGGTCTCGGGCGTTCATTAAATATGATGCATGTCATAGAGCCCAATAAAAAATTATTTGAATCACTTTCAGAATTCAGATTGCTTAATTTTAACCCCCAACAGATTTATATACCGAGGAAATTTCTTCATTCACCCAGCATTTGTTTTTGCACTGACGTGGGCTGGCACATCGTATGTTTCTATTAGATGAAGTCGGCTAGATTCTTTTAACCCTAGTATATTATTATATCTAAAATTATTATCTCATTAAGTTTAATAAAATATAATATCTCTTTATGTTTTTCTATCTATATTGACGGATCTCGCATAACGTACAATAATACCGATTGTTCTTATTTTTCTATCGGAACTGTCATGACCCCCTCCCGAGAGTGGGCCCTACCCTAGAAAAAGGTCCGTGATCAACTTCAGCTCGAGCACTCTATATGCCATAACACCCAATTTTAAAACACACAAATAATACATCACAAATTACAAACTCATAAAGTATACACAACCTTTATGGTTTACAACACAAGACTTAAAAAAAAATACAAAAGACGACTCGAATGTCTGGACCAACCCGAAATTACAACTGTGGCACGTGGATCCCAATCTGGTACTGCTCCTACTATTCTCGCGAACTACCTGAAATGTTTGGGGGAAGAGGGGAGTGAGCTTAAAAAGCTCAGCAGTAAACACTCATTCTCTCAACATGACCTCACCAACAAAATAAGGTTATATATATAGATATATAAATATAATATAATATATGAAAATAACATATATTATAATATCATCTCGCACAATCATCCCACAACAATACAAACATCCATCAAACATGGTTGCTAATCCGGGTTTAGTATAACAGAGGATCGAAACCAATGGGAGAGTACCTCATCACAACTCCCAAGGTTTCCAACCATATCAACTCGCAAAATGTGAGTGAAATATAACCAATGGGGGAGTCCCCGTATACCCCCAAATTAAAAACCAATGGGAGAGTACCTCATCACAACTCCCAAGGTTCTGATCAATCTCATACCATCTGATGTATCATCACATCATCTCAAATCCGACCACTATTATACAAACCCGGCTGCATAACACAACAACACACATCATCCAATACAATCACATCTCGCATCCAATCCAATCAATCTCATCTCAACAATCATGATTTCATATTTATCATGCTTTTAATATCTCAATATAATATCTCACAAATAGGTAAAATAACATATAACAAAATATTATATATATATATATATATATATATATATATATATATATATATATATATATATATATATATATATATATATATATACCAATATATTATATATATATATATATACCGACTCTCACAACAACCATCAATCATCAAACAATTATGTTAAGAGAATCACCACAGAGTGTACTTACCTCGATCCACGCAAAGTCTCGAATATGCCTATATTCTCGCTAAGAATCTCAATCGGTCGCTCAAATAGCCAAATCGATAACGACAATCAACTCGATATATCCAACCAACTACGCTGAGTAGAAAAACAGCAACGAACGGCTTCCAACTAGCTGAAACGCTCAACGAGGCAAGCGGGCCCCACAACGAAGATCGGGCCCCACCACCAAAAACGGACCCCACAATCAGATACTTTAACGGTGAATATATATATCAAAACGCTCGTATAATCGAGAACAAAAATCTGATGCGATCGGATCGCCGATCCAACGGTCGGATCTCAACTTCCAGTACAAATCCCGAATTACCGATAGATATAAAATGGAAAACAACCCAAACGATGTCGGATCAGGAAGTGACTACTGGCGTTGGAAAGATCTCGGCCTGAAAAGTGTTCACTCGCCGGAGGTGGCCGTCAAAAGTGATCGGAGACGGCCGGAAAATGCAGAAACGACAGCGACGAGTCGCTCCCTTCAGGCGGCGCGTGGCGGTGCGTCCGGGGTCCGATGGCGTCGATCTCGGAGGCTCTGGAAAGCTGACGGCGGCAGCTTTCTAATGGACCGGCGCGTGGCGGCGGCTGATCAACGGTGAAGCGACGGCGGCTGTTGCAAGTTTAGGCGCAGTGAGAGAAAAGAAAATAGGAGAGAGAAAGGAAAATGGTTGCTTCTGCTTTCTATTATTTTTATTTCGTAAGCTCTCTCTGCTGTCTCTCTCTCTCTCTCTCTTATAATGTTTAAAAGCAAAACTGTCAAGCTGTCTGTCACTAGCAAATAATTACTCTTTAATATATATATATATATATATATTTATATATATATATATATATATATATTTTTTGCCAGCTCACGCACAATCTCACAATCTACCCACCTTACAAAAATTTCGTCCCCGAAATTTCTAAATCCTCAAATAGTTCTGGATATATTTTCTTCATATCTTTCCAATTCCCAAGTTGCCTCTCGAATATGATGATTTGTCCACAAGACCTTTACAAGGGTAATCTGTCTGGATCTCAACTCTTGGACCTTCCGTTCTACAATCTTCACAGGCTTTTCTTCATAAGTCATATTCTCACTCAACTCAACCGGTTGGTTCTCCAGAATGTGAGTAGGATCTGGTACGTACTTTTTCAGCATCGACACATGAAATACATTGTGAATCATTTCCAACTCCGGTGGTAATGTCAGACGATAAGCCACATTGCCCACTCACTCCAATATCTCGTAAGGACCAATATAGCGGGGTGTTAACTTTCCTTTCCGGCCAAATCTCAAAATTCCCTTCCAAGGAGAGACTTTCAAAAAGACTTTATCCCCCACTTGGAACTCAATGTCTTTCCTTCTACGGTCAGCATAACTCTTCTGTCGACTCTGCACCTCTAACAGCCTAGATCGAATCAGTCTGATTGTCTCTGACGTCATATCTACCAAGTCTGAGCCATGAATCTGTCTATCTCCAACCTCGCCCCAACAAACAGGGGTTCTGCACCTCCTCCCATACAATGCCTCAAATGGAGCCATACCGATACTTGCCTGAAAGCTGTTATTGTAGGCAAACTCTATCAAATGAAGATGACCATCCCATCCTCCAGCAAAAGTCAAAACACACGATCTCAGTAGGTCCTCCAATGTCTGAATAGTCCGCTCTGACTGTCTGTCAGTCTGAGGGTGAAATGCTGTGCTTATAGAAATCTTTGATCCCATAGACTTCTGGAAACCCTGCCAAAAACGAGAAGTAAATCTGACATCTCTATCTGATACAATCGATGTCGGTACTCCATGTAATCGCACAATCTGCTCCACATACAATTCTGCTAGTCTCTCTGGTCCCCATGTAACTCGAATCGGTAGAAAATGGGCAGACTTAGATAGTCGATCCACTATCACCCAAATTGCGTCGTAACCCTTCTGTGTCCTCGGCAGCCCTAATACAAAGTCCATCGCAATATTTTCCCATGGCCACTCGGGTATAGGTAGAGGCTGGAGTAGCCCGGCTGGATGTTGATGCTCTGCTTTAACTTGCTGACAAACCAAACATCGAGATACAAACTCTGAAATATCTCTCTTCATTCCCGGCCACCAATAAGTCTTCTTCAGATCTTGATTCATCTTGGTACTCCCAGGATGCATATTATAAGGAGCATCGTGGGCCTCATCCAAGATTTCTTGTTTGAGCGATCCCGAATGTGGTACCACAACTCTATCACCCAAAAGTAATACATCCTCCGAACTCATCCTCAAATTAGAATCTTTCCACTTAGGAATCTCTGCTCTCCATTTTCCACACTGATCATCCTCACTCTGGGCTGTTTTAAGTCTATCTAGCAATGTAGGTCGGACCTTCATATGGGCAAGAAGGCCTGCTCTGACGGATATCCCAAAGGTCAATCGTAACTCCGCTAACTCCTCGAACATCTTCTGTCTGACTCTTAAGAACTGTAATTTACCCACATTTTTCCTACTAAGGGCATCTGCAACAACATTGGCCTTCCCTGGATGGTAATTAATAGTGCAATCGTAGTCACTAAGGAATTCCATCCAACGTCTTTGTCTCAAATTCAACTCCTTTTGAGTGGGAAGGTATTTCAAACTCTTATGATCAGTAAAAATCTCACATTTGGCACCATATAAGTAATGCCTCCAAATCTTTAGAGCATGAACAATCGCTGCCATCTCCAAATCATGAGTAGGATAATTCTTCTCATGGGTCTTCAATTGTCTCGAGGCATAAACGATCACTTTTCCATGTTGCATCAGTACACATCCTAACCCTTGATGTGATGCATCAATATAAACAACATATTCATCCAGTCCGGAAGGTAAAGTAAGTACTGGGCGTCAGTAGTTAATTTCTCCTTCAGAGTTTGGAAACTCTTCTCACAATCATCAGTCCACACGAACGGTATCTTCTTCCTTGTCAGCTGAGTCATCGGAGCATCAATAATAGAGAAATCTTGAATAAATCGACTGTAGTAGCCTGCTAAACCCAGGAAACTTCGAATCTCTGTCACCGTTCTCGGTCTCTCCCATCTCAGAACTGCTTCAACCTTTTGTGGATCAACATAAATACCTTTTCCTGAGATGATGTGTCCCAGAAATACCACTATATCCAGCCAAAATTCACATTTAGAGAACTTAGCATAAAGTTGTTCTCTCCTCAAAATCTCAAGTATCAATCGAAGATGTTGCTCATGATCGATCTGAGAAGGTGAATACACAAGGATGTCATCAATAAACACTACGACAAATTTATCTAGATACGGCTGGAACACTATATTAATCAAATCTATGAATGATGCATGTGCATTAGTAAGTCCAAATGGCATTACTAAAAATTAATAATGTCCGTATCTCGTTCGGAATGCAGTCTTAGGAATATCTGTATCTCGAATCCTCATTTGATGATACCCCGACCGAAGATCAATTTTTGAAAACACCGAAGCTCCCCGAAGTTGGTCAAATAAATCATCAATACGGGGCAACGAATACCGATTCTTGATAGTCACCTTATTAAGCTGACGATAATCTATACACAATCTTAAGGTGACATCCTTCTTTTTTACGAACAACACTGGTGCTCCCCAAGGTGAAACACTAGGCCGAATAAATCCTCGATCCAACAGCTCATGCAACTGTTCCTTCAGCTCCTTCATTTTTGCTGGGGCCAAACGATATGGAGTCACCGAAATAGGAGTAGTACCAGGCATTAGATCTATAGTGAATTCTAGATCTCTACGAGGTGGCAACCCTGGTAACTCATCAGGAAAGACATCCTGATACTCACTCACAACTGGAATATCTGCTATCCGTATCGATTCCTCTTTTTCCACCGTAGTGATACTCGCTAAAAAGCCAATGCACCCCTGTCTAATCATCCTACAAGCCGACATGGCAGAAATGATGGGTACCATAACCCGATTACAATCACTGACCACCTTAAACTCTCCATCATCTGACTTAAATCGTACTTCTTTGTCGCTACAGTCAATAACGGCTCCATGAGCAGTTAACCAATCCATCCCTAAAATCAAACCGAAATCCTCCATTTCTAACGGGTAAAGTATAACTGGTAGTTGTCTCGCCTCAATCTCAACACTCAATCCCCTAAATACCGCATCTATCATGATGTCTTTCCCCGAAGGAAGACTCACAATCAAAGGAATCTTACTGGTCTCCGGTACACTACTCAGACAATGAATACAACTAGCAGAAATAAATGAATGCGTAGAACCCGTATCAAATAAAGCTCGAACAAGTATACCTGATACTCGTACTATGCCTGATACAGTATCACCACCATCTTGTGCCTCGTGCTCTGTCATGGCGAAGACTCGTCCTCTATCAACACCAGGTGCAGTAGGTGTCTGAGATGTCTGTCCTCTACCACCATATGGTCCGCTCGAAGTTCCTCTACCTCGGTTCTATGGAAAACCCGAACCTCTTCCACGGCTACCACTGGAATCTATCCCTCTACCACGTCCCATTGTCGGCTCGACTCCTCGAGATCCACCACTAGTATGGCAATCTCTAGCAAAATGTCCATGTTGTTGGCATTCAAAGCACTTCTTCTCTATGGTACATTGCATGCTGAGATGACCCTCCTGACCACAGTTAAAACAACGACGAGGGCCAGTAGGCCGAGATGCTACACTCACAGCACTCTGATCAACGGATGGTATTGGGCCTCTACTCCTAACCTGCTCAGTCTGACCCCTACGAAACTGTCCTCTGAAAGGGGCACTCTGTGCGCCTCTAGATGGTAACCCACTGTGACCCGACTGTGGAGGATACTGTCTACTGTTAGATCTACCATGTCCTCCCTCAGAAACCTCATTTGCCCCCTCTTTCCTGCTCTCTTGAAAGGCGGCTCTATTCTCTTTCTCAATCTTGATGTCACTTTCCGCAATCATGGCTCTGTCAACCAATACTGAGTATGGCAGTTTTCCCCA
>SKCR01006979.1:0-24852 GCA_019454045.1 Zanthoxylum bungeanum
CATTAAACGTCTTCAAGGAAGACATACATGGAAGGCAACATACCAACATGCAAAGCTAAGCTTTTGACGGAAAGGTATCGTTATCAATATTATGTTAATAACGGTTCAACCTTTTACCTGTTGCCATGGTAAATCCATTTGAAGATGCTTGAAATAAACTGTATATTTCATTTATGAAAATGTGCCAGTTATAGATCAAAATCGCTTTCCTGAAAAGGAAACCTTTTGGAGGATGTTTACAACATCCTGACGATTTTGTATAACCGACAAACAAGGTTTGCGGGTTATTCGATCCATGTTTGGATCAATGCAAGCATAAGGTTCTTGGAACTGTCGTTTTGAAATAATCATAATGGTTTATGATTTGACTCAAAACGAAATAATTCTTGTGTATATAAGGAGGTTAGTGGGAGAGCGCACTGACAGTAATATTCCCATATAGCTATTGTTGAAAGCTTGGCTTTCAATAGAAATTCTCCGTAGAATTCTGAGAGATAACAACCTTTATTAGAGGAATAAAGATCTACTGGGATAGATTGGAGTTGTTAACACTCTCTGGAAAATTGTACATTTAAAATGTACTTGTATTGGTGTTCTCATACGCTTCGAGCATATGGAGTCACAATCAGGTCAATCCAAGTGACAATCACTGGATTGAAGTTAAGAACATCTGTTAGTATCTCTGAGAACTAAAGATGCTGTCTTTAACTATGGAGAAGGAGAACTTGAAGTGACTGGGATCACTGCTGCAAGTTTCCAAACAGTTAAATACTGTTGGTACTATGAAGTTTGAATAACGGGACAGTGAGCTGGAAATCTTCCAAGCAAGATAACTGTTGCCGAATAAACAACAAATGCGGATTATTGCTGCAGTTGAGGGCAGCAATAGAAGTCATTTGGTCGGTCGAATAAATCTAATTAGATTAGATATAGTTCTGTTAGCAGTGAGCTAGGCGTCAGCACAGGCTAAGGAATTAAAGGTCTCATCGACGATCCAGATATATACTTCTATATCATCTGATTCGTTCGGATCATACATCGTGGCGATGTGATGATCGTATAAATCGCGTCAAACGATAATCGAACAAATCCGCTGATGAAAACCTTTCCTCAGAAATTTGAGCGAACCGTACATAGTTCAGGTGTAGGACACTTGAGTGACTCGCTATGTGCCAAGTGGGAGATTGTTGGACAAAATGACCCATAGCGTCACTATTTGCACAGATCATTGTGTTGTTGTAGCAAATTAACTATGTAACAAGGAAATTGCACTCTCGTCATTTGTGATTAGATCACCTTAGATATATAAATGAAGAGAGGTCCCTATGATTAGTTCCTGGATTGAGATGATATGAGACAGTATCAGTCCACGAAGGATTAATCCTTAAATATCCCTAGCCGTAGTATTATCGAGACTGGACATCGATAATGCGGAATAGGCTAGTATTGCACTTGTGCGCGTTGTGAGGGCACAACGGCATAGTTTCATATATATATGTATTGGATACTTGTTGCAAGTGCGATAGGAGTCGTGTTTCACCGATGGTACGGGAAATAGCTTCGCTCTGGATAGACCCTTCGGAATCCCATTGGTATTATGACTAGG
This sequence comes from Zanthoxylum bungeanum, assembly GCA_019454045.1. Lineage (NCBI taxonomy): Eukaryota > Viridiplantae > Streptophyta > Magnoliopsida > Sapindales > Rutaceae > Zanthoxylum > Zanthoxylum bungeanum. Next base: position 1,607 of record SKCR01006979.1, read on the forward strand.
TGTCTATGGGAGGCGAAACAAGGTAGATGTGTATAGTCTTAACCTGAGACTTACATCGCTAATACTTACGACAATCGGTAAACTTTGGTTTTGGTGGGTGGGGATCTTAACTGGTTCTGTCTGTGTTCACCTCTTCTGGGTTTATCAGAGAGTCGTAGTGTATTGGATGTGATGTCAAGACGGAAGTGTCACTCCAGTCATAATGGAGATGATGTCACGTAGGATACAGATAGTGCTCTTTAGTGATGCGCATCCAATCGTGATATTATGACCAGGTCATGAATATCCGATTATAGAGACTAGCTACCAGACATCCGATATGTGTTTCGGACGGGGCAGACACTTATCCAGCCCCAGCCTAGCACGTGATTATCCGATACTGGGCCAATACACAATACAATTGTATACTACGCTTGATACAGATCTAGATATTCTTTGATGAATATGTCCAGAGAACTTGGAAGACTGTGGTGTGCTTTGCTAGGAGTCGACCTTGTCTCGTAAATCGGTAGAACGTAGTACTTGGTACGTACGTGATTCGGATATCCGACGACCGTATTTACTGCCAGATTATCGGGGATCTCATGGGTCGCTTCCCGATAATCCACCGATGACGCACAACTCGCACTCTTGGAATAATCTGGGATTATAATAGAAGAGAGAGAAAATTAATCTAGGATTAATAACGGAGATATTTTATCCGGGATAAAATGTCGTCTAAAGAGAGAGAACGATTAATTTGGAATTAATCGATGAATTAATATATTCGATATATTAAATGAAATTAGATTTCTACGTGGAATTAAAATTAGATTTTAATTCGGGCAAACGAGTTAATTAGAATTAATTCGTTAGCGACGTAAATAATAATTTCGCAGACGCAATTATTTATTTAAATTCGATTGAATTAACGTCGCGACGTAAGCTCGGTATTTCGGAAATATCGAACCCGAACGCGTGAGTGCACGTGGGCCCACTTTCATTTGGAAACGTGTGGGGCCCACATGACACATGTCATTCTAATGCTTTGCATGTAGATAGTGTACAATGCACTCAATGTTATTGCATGGAAATTGAGTGTTTGACACTCTAAGCCATTGCATGTGTTGTGTCATAAATTTATTATAATTTTAAAATTATGGCATAAATATAAATTGATTTTGGTAAATCATTTTAATTAAATAACACAAATTCTTCTCTCTCAAATTTCTCTCCTCTCTCACGCCCATTGAGCAAAGTGTTCACTGGTTTGGAACCAGTTTGGGCGTGAGCTAAGGGAAGCAAGAGTGGTTTCTCATGGTGAGAAATCAAGTGCTAGCACACTTACAAGTCTGCGAAGGTGGTAGGGAGGTTTCCCCATGAGACGGGATCATCCGACGAAGATTGGAGCTCTGTTTCTTCACTCAAATTTCTGTTTTGCAGGGCAGTGGACTGCATGCAGTGGCGGCGTGAAAGGCAGTACGTTTTTGGCCTTTCATTCGTCTCCAAATCGACTCAACCGATCAATGTGAGTATTCCGCTACCTCTGTTGATGTGTTCACACATAATTTCATGTCTTGATTTGATCTTGGGACCTTATAGAAAACCAACAGAGAGACAGGGCTCTATTCCCCTAATGTTTGGACTGTGGGCTTTATTCCCGAACTGCATTCAGATGGGGCTATATTCCCCTGTTCTGAGCCGACTGTGGGCTTTATTCCCGAACTGTGTTGAACGTAGGCTTTATCCCTTGATCTGAGCTGACTGTGGGCTTTATTCCCGAACTGTGTTGAATGTGGGCTTTATTCCTTGATCTGAGCTGACTGTGGGCTTTGTTCCCCAATTGTGTTAGATGTGGGCTTTATTCCCTGATCTGAGCTGACTGTGGGCTTTATTCCCGAACTGTGTTGAATGTGAGCTTTATTCCCCTGGGCTTGTTCCCGAATTGCTCTGTAAGATAGAGCTTTATTCCTCTGGGCTGTATTCCCGGAATGTACTGAGAGAGAGCTTTATTCTCATGGGCGTATTCCCGAACCGTGCTGAGAGAGAGACCTTATTCTTCTGGGCTGTATTCCGGAACTGTGCTGTATGTGGGCTTATCCCCGATCTGATACTGATGTGGGCCTCGGCCCTAAACTGATACTGATATGGGCCTCGCCCCCAGACTGATACTGATATGGGCCTCAACCCTTGGACTCGTCCCCAAGCTACTGATAATGACGTGGGCCTCGCCCTCCAGATTTCATATCCGGCAAGACTGATGTTGATGCTAATGTGGGCCTCGCTCCCATAGTGTCATCCCCGAAACTCAAACTCAAATGGGCCTCAACCCTGGAATCATTACCTGAATCCGATATTGTGCTTTTTACCATTTCTGATTAGCTTGTTCTTTGCCGCTTTTCTTATTCTTTAAAACCTGTGAACACAAAATAAAACAAACACAAAATGATGCAAAATGTGTTACGTGTATGCATGCATGAATGTTCCTATCCCGTCGGGTTAGGTCTTCTGCCAATCTCTTGGTGACTGCTCAGTCTTCCTTTCCTCAGGCAAGCCACCGCTTTAATCTGTCTACGCTGATCAGCTTGGTGAACTAATTCCCTTCCAAGTCTGATACTCTCACTGCCCCTCTGCTTGCTTATTCGAGGATTCCCCGTGTTCTAAACATCACTGAATTTCATAGTACCTCGGTTGAATGCTTTTCAAATGTACTTATATTGCGAAAGAGATTCAGCGAAATGGACGTCTTTATTATCATTTAAGAAAATGGTTCGAACAAATAGACAAAATCAATGTCTTTTTTTTTTAAAAATACAGGATCAATAAACTAGGAGGAATAACTTCATTAATCGGAGTATTGCTTTCTTCTTGGCCTATGGTTCTTCACTGTTATCCCTTATCTTAATGCAAGAAACCTGGGTGTTGTGAGTGGCTTTATGGTTGAGGGTTCATGTGTGTGTTGGGTTGTTCTTTTTCTGGATTGGGTATTTTATGGGAGTCAATGAGGTTCTGGACCTCATGCCTAAGGCGGGTACAGTTGTCGGTGTCATGGCCTTTTTCTTGATGGAAGTGACAATACTGGTTTAGGTTGAGGTATGGTGGCACAGGGTTCGGAAATGGCCTAGGTTCCAAAGGTTTTAGGAGTCCTTGCATTTTCAGCTTTTCAAATACATTTGTCAAAGGCCTACCAAGATTGGAGAATCGCCTGTTCTTGACGGTAGCGACCTCGGCAGTAGCAGGCTTAGTCCAAAAGGCCCCCCAAAATTTCTTCTATTCGGCCATAAAACTTTCTGTTTTCAGCCTCTTCTTCCTCAATATCCATGACAGTTTCCCTTAACTGTCGAAAATCACAATTATGAGGTCATCCTCCTCAACTTGCCATAGATCGAGGGCTTTGTGCCCTTGATGATCATTTTAATTCTGGTCCTTCTCAGAGGGCCGAGTTTGCATTTTTAGAAGCTGGTTTCTCCAGCGGTCTACATACTCCTTGAAGCTTTCTTCTGGCTTCTGCTTAGTGTTCTCCATCCGGAGTGACAGATCAATTTCTAAGTTAGTGACATACTGTTTCAGAAAGCATCAGCTAACCCCTTCCAATCTTCCTTAACCTTCTTCTCAAGGCTATGATACCAAACCACAGGTGCCCCCTCGAGTGACATCCCAAACATCTTTTGGACTTGGCGCTGTGATAGGCCCTTGAACTCATGACTGAGACATATTGCTGCAGATGGACCCTCGGGTCTCCGTTCCCATTAAACTTGGCCATGTCGGGCATTTTAAACTGAGCTGGCAGCTGTTCTCCGAAGGTCATTGCCTCATAATCTAGCAAATCCTCGTTCTTACCCCTCATTTTGCCGGTAACTATTTCAACCTGATCCCGAAGCTTCTGAAATTCTGCCTGAGACCCAATCACTCTGCCTGTTGCATATTCTGCCATGTCATCATCAAAAGTGGGGACATCATCCCCTAACCCATTCGGAGGCTCCTCACGCCTTACATTCTCAGAATCTCCCCCGACACGGGGCACAGCCATATTTGTCATGGCAGTAGCCAAGGCTTGCAACTGTTCAGTAATTTGGCGAAGCCATTTTCCAACTGATCTATCCTGGGACACCTCATTATCGGATTCACTCATAATTGTTCTTTTAGTGAGTCTGGTTCCTTCCCTAACCCAAACGGTATCTATGGGGTCTTTTAAGACACAGAGGATGTCAACAAGGTATATGTATGCATGATGTGCATAAGATATTAAATCAAATAAAATTCTCAAACAAATCGGCCTATTATCATTTTATAAGCTTTTGGGACAACTGTCATAAGAGTGAACCCGTCCCAGTTTAAATGGCCCAACGAGTTCATGTCTTATGGCAAAGAGCCCAACTAAATCCAAATGATAATATTCCGAACACAATCATAAAATGACCCATTATAAAATGGCCCATTGTTATTTAGAAGCCTTTTGGCCCAATCGTCATAAGATGTGTTCTTGTCCCAGTTTAAATGGCCCAACAAGCCTATATCCCATGATAAATGGTCCAAATGGATCCAAACAACGATGTTCCCAAATACAAGCATAAAAGAAAGATGATGCAAACATGACATAATAATTTTTACAAATTGGCCCATCAATATTTCAGAAGCTTTTGGCCTAATAGTCATAAGGTGTGAACTTGCCCCAGTTTCAATGGCCCAGCAAGCCCGTATTTCTGACAATAGTCCAACAGCATCCAAATGAGGATGGTCCACAAGCACATATTCATGGAAATAATTGTTACTTTAGCCAACCCGGTCTATGGGTGGGTTAGTAAGAGTATAGACAAAGGCTCTCACCAGCGAAGGATGGCCCACAACTAGGTCTCCCCACTCAAGGGTTCGAGCAACCAAGTGAGCGCACCCTTTTTTATACACTAAGGTACGTGCCAATGAGCTATGGTGTGTGACGGACTGTCAAATGGATTTCCCGTTGTAGATCCCCCAGAGGGAAGGTGGAGCGAGGCTCACTTAAAAACCCAAGCCTCTTAGGCTCTTATCGGTTGTTGTCAGGAAAATAAAAAACGAGTCCTCCAATTAGTCCATCACAATAGGCTACAAGTAGATGGCTATCTAGGTGCCTTCACAGCTTTTCCTTCTAGAAAGGTAGTGAATGAAGGAAGACATCAAACCATTACCTAACATTAAAATGCCTTTGATGAAACCCTCACTTTATCCACTATAGACACGGTTAATTAAAACATAAATCCAAACATCACAAGACAATATTTCGGGGCCGATTCTCTATCCCCAGTGGAGTCGCCAGACTGTGGGAACACAGGAAATCTGGGGCGACGTATGCTGTCCTAGGCTCGCGGCCTAGTTGGGAGTACGGGGTAGCCACGGGGGACTAAATCGGAGAGTAATGGAGTCGCCACCCGGTGTGAACGGGAAAATGAGATTTAAGGCCGCACTCACCCCTCGCAAGGGAAGACCTCAACCGTTGGGTTTCGAATGGTCCCTTACTTATGTCACTTGTAATAAAAGGATTTATGTAATAATTTAACCAGGCTTAAATAACATTTATTCCAAAAATATCATGCTTCTAAATTCATATGCATACATCAACAAGTTCATCACAACATGCAACATCACATGGCAATCTCATTAACATATTTCAATCCTATGATATGGAAAACTAAGAACAACATAATCATGCTTGAGTACTATCTTATTAACCTATTAACCAAATAACATGCTAACAGCCTAATCATGCTTGAATACAATCCCGAGAACACATAGAATGGATAAATGCAGGGATACAAATAATATGATTGGCTATATAACACAAGAAAGATCAACCAAGAGGCAATTATGTATGAATATGATAAAACAGACTCAGTTCAGTGTGCGCGCGTTCGTGTAGCGTTCGTAAACGCGTTCGATCGGTAAACAGAAGGTTCGCGTTCGTGTGGCGTTTGATAACGCGTTCGAACGGAAATGAAACAGAATGCTCACGTTCGTATGGCGTTTGATAACGCGTTCGAACGGAAATGAAAAACATATGTTCACGTTCGTATGGTGTTCGTGAACGCGTTCGAAAGGAAATGAGACCTGATGCATGATAAGGCAAAAATACATGCGCGTTCGAGTTGCATTCGTAAACGCGTTCGAACGGGAACAGACCTGATGCATGAAATGGGATGCAATACATAAACCAAAATAAAGGGGCGCAGCGAAGTACTGCCGTAAGGTGGCCTTTGGGGGCTCTTGATCTCTCAAAGAGAGGACCTTTAGACCAACATACTAAGCCCATGCCCGTCACACATCACATCATGCATACAAACATAAAGACAATCATATTCAACTAAGTATGTCCGATTGAACGTGTCTTGCATCCAACCAACACACATCAACCGGCGCGGCAAAGCATTGTGGTAAGTTATCATCACATAAATCTTCCAAAGGTTATGCTCGACTATTTGCTTAACTCCGGCTTAGGCCTAATATATTATTTTATCAAATAAAATAACTTATTATTTTTTCCAGGACCATCCTGAAATTATTCCCAATTTGAAAATTAAACCATTAAATACATTTTCCTAGGATTATGTTTTAAATGTCAATCTTTCATTTTATCTTGATTTGATAATCCAACTATTATCAAAGATTTAGGTACTATTTATTATAATGATTATTATAGTCTAACTATACCATCAAATATAATTTAAATCAATAACCTCAATAATTGATTTCTATAGTCAAACTATAAAATCACATTAATTAAAGTTAATTAAAATTATATATTGATTACTGTTGGATAATATGACCCATAGCGTCACTATTTGTACAGATCACGGTGTTGTTGTACAAATTAACTATGTGACAAGGAAATTGCACTCTCATCATTTGTGATTAGATCACCATAGATGTATAAATGAAGAGAGGTCCATATGATTAGTTCCTGGATTGAGATGATATGAGACAGTATCAGTCCACAAAGGATTAATCATTAAATATCCCTAGCCGGAGTATTATCGAGACAGGACATCGATAATGCGGAATAGACTAGTATTGCACTTGTGCGCGTTGTGAGGGCACGACGGCATAGTTCTCATATATTTAAGTATTGGATACTTATGCAAGTGCGATAGGAGGTTGTGTTTCACCGATGGTACGGGAAACAGCTTCGCTCTAGATAGACCCCTCGGAATCCCATTGGTATTATGACTATGTGTCTATGGGAGTCCGACATCAAGGGTAGGTGTATTTGGTCTTAACCTGAGACTTGCACCGCTAATACTTATGATAATCGGTAGACTTTGGTCTTGGTGGTACAGGGCTTTAACCGGTTCTGCGTACACCACTTCTGGGTTTATCAGAGAGTCGTAGTGTATTGGGTGTGATGTCAGACGGAAGTATCACTTCAGTCATAGTGGAGATGATGTCACGCAGGATACGGTACTAGTGCTCTTCAGTGATGCGCATCCAATCATGATATTATGACCAGGTCATGAATATCGATTATAGAGACTAGTTACCAGACATCCGACATGTGCTTCGGACGGGGCAGACACTTATCCAGCCCCAGCCCTAGCACATGACTATCCGATACTGGGCCGATATACACAATACTACGGTATACTACGCTTGATACAGATCTATATATTCCTGTAAGAATATTTCTGGAGAATTGGGTAGGCATGGCGCTTTGCTAGAAGCCAACCTTGTCTTGTAAATCGGTATAAAACGTAGTACGAGGTACTTACGTGTTCAGATAATCCGACGACCGTATTTACTACCAACATATCCGGAGATCTCATGGGTCGCTTCCTGAAGATTCACCGATGATGTATAACTCGCACTTAATTAATCTAGGATTAATTAGAAGAGAGAGAAAATTAATCGGGGATTAACTGCAGAGATATTTTATCTGGGATAAAATTAATTAAAGAGAGAGAACGATTAATTTGGAATTAATCGATAAAATAATATATTTGATATATTATTAGAAATTGGATTTCGACGCGGAATTAAATTATATTTTAATTCGGGTGAATGAATTAATTTAGAATTAATTCGTTAGCGACGTGAATAGTGATTTCGCTAGGCGTAATCATTTAATTACGACGCGACGGAAATTCATTAATTTGGAATTAGCGAACCCGAGCCGCCCGGATTATTTGCGAGCGCATTCACATTTCGAATTCGAGTGCGGCACGCAAGTCAAATCGTGCGTCAAATCGCTAGTCACATCAAGCGTCAAATCAAATGTCACTTTGAGTGATATGACATGTTGTCACTTGATTTGAGTGATTGATGTAGAAGTTGAAAAAGCAACATTTGCTTTTTACTTTTTGACTTTTGAATTAAAGTAATATATATATTTTATTTAATTTACTTGGTAAATATAATACATATATATTAAAGCTTTATCTTCTCTCTCTCACATGCAAGACATACGGTCTTCTTCTTTTCCCTATCTTTTCTCTTTCTTCTCCCTCTTATCACGGCTTCACTGCCGATTTCTTCTCCAAAAAAATTTCTGGTTTGACCGAAATTTTGAGAAGCAAATGAAGAAGAGTAGTGCTAGCACACACATGGGTTATATTATGGTGATAGGGAAACGAATTTGTGAGCTTGGAAGCTTGAAGCTTTGAGCTTCCATGGAGTCTTTCATGGCCGATTATTGGAGCCTCAAAACAGCCCCGAACCGAGCAGTCCACTGCATGAGGAAGCTATTGCCGAGCTTGGAGGGAGGCAAAAACGCAACTTGTTCTTCATTTCATCAAAACCAGTTCAATGTGAGTTTATTCCGCACCTTCTTTGATGTGTATTCACTCGTTTTTATGCATGATTTATGATCTTGGGACTTGATTGAAACTCAACAATGGTATCTTGAGCTATTGGTTGCATAAAACGAATTAGGGTTCTTGAGCAAAATTTGGGGCTTTTTGATTTAAGCATGATTTTAACAAATTGTTTGTTTAAGAATGCTTGTATATGAATAAATTAGAGTTATATGTAATCAATTTGATGAAAAATTAATTGGATTGATTTTCCCCAATTTGCTTAATGTTGGCCAAAACTTTAATTTGGGTAAACTCAATTTGAGCATCAAATGATTAAATTGTTTAGTATAGTATGCTTGAATGAGGTTGAATTGATGTTGTGCATAATCAATTTCATGAAATTTGGTTGGATCCATTTTCCCTAAATTTTGGGCATGACAAATTTGGGTAAACTTGATTTTGAGCATGTTTAATGAAATTGGATGATTTAGAATGCTTGAATGTTGTTTAATTGATGATTGATTAGATCAATTTGATGAAAAGTGTTTGGAACAATTTTCCCCAATTTGCTTGTGATGGCCGAAATATGATCCCTAAAATTGTCTTGTTTTTTTGATTTTTTGTTCATTGGATGACTTAAAATCATTTGGGGATGTTGAATTTATGTTTAATTTGGTTCAATTGGATTGAATTTGATTTGGGCATAATTCCTCTTTGGCCGAGACACTTAAAGCATGAAATTGGGTTTGATTTTGATTTAATTATGTTGGACATGATTAATTGATGTTAAGCATGATTAATTGGACAAATTTGATGTTTTGGAAACTTTGATTTGGGCAATTAATAATGCTATACACTTTAGGTAATTTAATTGGAAAATTTGGAATTTTTGGAAAATAAGTTTTTTTTTTGGGCTTAAAATTGTTGTTGGTTACAAAAACAATTAGGCAAAAACCGCTTCCAAAAGGCCCAAATCGACTAATGAACCTTTAACGTTTAATTGGGCCTAATGGGCCTAAATTAATTTATGGGCTTATGGGGTAACTCCCGGATTGGACTTTGGTTGCGGGTTTGACCCGAGTTGACCAAAAGTCCACACCTCAAGAAATTAATTAAAAGCCCATTGGACTTTAATTAAATTAATATTGGATATTAATCGGGCTTTGAGACCCGTAACGATTAAATTTGGAATTTAAGTCGTAAAGGTTTATTTTATAAAGTGTAATATTTAATTTGGAATTAAATAATGAATTAGAATTAAATACGTATTAAATTGGATTTAATCATGTAATTTAATTTAATTAGTAGAAATCGTACTTTGAGTACGTGTTCGCAATACGAGTTTGACTCGAACAAAATCAAATCTTTGTTTGAACATTGGATGATCACTAATTATCAAGATTAATTAATTGGATTGATTGATTGATAACATGCTTGTATGAATACATGGTTGTGATGTTTGAATAATGTATATCAGATGGATATTAGTCGGGTGGGGCGATTTTGGAAATTGTAATAAATTTGATTTATTAATTGGACCTGCGAGTCCAGCCTTATCTCTTATTTCTTTGTATTCTCTTCTCACCTATTCCCCTCAATGTAAATGAGGTTTCTTTAGAAGTGTAGTGTAACGGGTAGAAGTAAATACATGTGCTAGCTTTGAGAGAGAAAATGAGAGATTTGATCTAGGATCAATGTAAAGTATCCATCCGCATATCATTATTATTTTATTTCATATGCGCTTTATTATGTGTTTAGAATGCATGTTTAGGGTGTGTGATGATGAGACCTTAACAAAGATAATAAATTGGTAGCCAATTGCACGCGAAAAAACCCTCGTTCAATATCAAGCGTTTTTCCTCTTCCATTGAGTGATTCTCACTCAAGATCCGAGATTGGCATTGGGTTGTTGGCCAAAGTCAAGCCTTTGTCCGTCAAAGATGTGTTTTAATCACGAGGCTTTTGTTCCATATCGGTGTCGTGTCCAAGTTGTGGTTTGTTGGCCAAAGTCAAGACCACTTCTTGTCCATTGACATTGATTACGAAGCTTCCATGTCAATGGGTCCGCGCTTGACTGGGATCACTAGGTTTGTTGTGCCAAAGCCAAGGCCTAGTTGATTCAGAGGAAAAGGTTAGGGTATACATTCGATGTATAGGCATATATAAGATATATGTTTGGGACTTGGATGTCCACCTACTGGATCTAGGAGTTGGATGAGATCCAATTGATCTTCGAGATCTACCTAGTTAATTATCATACAATTTGTTGGCCAAAGTCAAGATTGTGTGATATTTAACGGGATCCTAGCCCACTAGGAAACACGGTTCCCAAGTACTCGACAGAGGGTTAGAGGCTCGACGAAAAATAGTGGGAGGTAAGAATTGAATTTGCAATACTCGTTCAATTACTCGCCATACGCGCTCATTTAAATTATTTCGTCATTAGATTAAATGTTAGTTGGACTAATATTTAAATTGTTGTTTTAATAAACAGTTGGACTGTATTATACTTGATTATATATAATTGGATTATATTAATCAATATATTTGAATTAATTAATTTCAGTTTACAGTTGATTTTATAATTGGATTATAGTAATCAATGTAATTGAGGTTAATTAATTTGGATTATATTTGATTATATAGTTGGACTATTATAATCATTATAATATGTATAGTACCACTAATCGTTGATTAAATAGTTGGACTATTGTAATCAAGATAAAATTGAAAAGTTGGATATTTAAAATATAATCTGGGATTGAAATATTTTAAATGATTTAATTTTCAAATTGGGAATAAATAATAGGTTACTTTATTTGATAAAATAACTTATTATACCTTAAGCCAAAATTAAGCAAAATAAGTAGAGCATAAAATCTTTGGAAGATTTATGTGATGATAACTTTAATGCTTAATTTAATATACTTGTCCTAAATCTAATTTTAGATTTAAGAAGTATTAAAATTGCAATTTATAATTCTTGGAGAATTAATTGACTATTCTAGAGGAGATAAAGTCAAAGTTTGCAATTGGGCATGTAGCACAAGGTGCACATCGTTTCGATATTCTAAGAACCCAAGGCTTGGCCTAAGGTTTCTAAAATATTGAAAGGATAATTGACATATCCCAAATTGACTACCATTTGGATATGGCATACACGAAGGAATTAAAGAAAGGGCGAGGCTCTAACTTTAAAAAATAATTGTCTTAGTTATGTTCACAGCTAGTATTGAAATTATATTTTAAATACTTAGTGTGGTACATAAAATATATGTATTGATGTTCAGAATCTGCTTTGAGCAGGATACTGACTTCAAGCCGAGATTTCTCTGCGAATCGGAAACGGGACGAAAGTCGCTGTTTCGACCGTAGATACCTAAGTTTAGGAACTACCCTTTGGGTATATACTTAAATTAGGAACTGTTATAATGTAACTAGTTTGACTATAGACATTATCTCTATATCAGTGTTTAATCCGTTGCGGATAAAACCTTTATATTATAGAACACTAAGTGTTTTATTATATAAAGATGATATTGAGATAAATACATTAGATGTAAATAACAGAATTTATATTTTGAATATAAATAAAATCTCAAACATATAAAATGACAAATAAATAGCTCAAATTGATTTGATCAATAGAGACTTATTTGTGGCATTGTTGTCTAGGACACAATTAAACTAGACTCGTATATCCACACTTTTGAAGAGTGGGTACTAGGACTGATTTGACTATTCAAATAAGGTCTGGAATCTAGTTTATTAGGTAAAGTACCTAAAATACTATTTACTTGGTAATAGTAAAAGGGCCATCGATCTGTTAGCCCTATTCATGGTGAAGTAAGTGGGCCCATATCTAGCTAGGCTAGATGTAGATATGAATATTTCGTGACCTTAAACGGATGTGGCATCACGTTATGGTTATGTGTTTCTTTTGAAGAACACAAATCGGAAACTTTTAGAGTTTCGACACGAAATAGACAAACAGATCGGCTATAGTATTATACCGTCACGGTAAGACCGTAATGGAAAATACTTAAGCAATAAGTTCTTATATACTTGAAAGAGTATAGTATTCTTTCAAATGAGGACTCCTCCCGGAACACGTCAAAGTGACGGTGTGTCCGAACGGATTAACCGAATCATGTTAGACATGATAAGGCTAATCATGAGTCGTTCTGAGCTACCATTTCCTTCAATGGATAAGTTAATCAGTGCAATAACTTATTTAGAATAAGGTTCCATAATAATCTGTTTGACAGATTACATATTAGATATGAACGGGAAGAACCGGGTTTCTCATTCCTGACCATTTGGGATGCTAGGCATATGTTTGGATGATACCAAACTAAGGACCCAAATTGGATAAGTGCCATTATAGGTTATCCTAAGGGAAACCATAAGTATAGTACTTATAATCTCACATGAGAACAATGTGATTGTTGCTCACCATGCGGTTTTTCCTGAGAGGAATACCGATATGCAGTGGTCAGTGGGAGGATAGTGATACTCGATGAAAATCGGAGTAATACTGTTCAAGGTACAAAGTCCGTAATGGAACACAAAAATAGTTCATCAATGATGAATCTGTACCATTAATCTTCGAATACACAAGAACTGAGTAGATCGGATAGAGTCAGAAAATGACCTAGGGTATGGGTTTCTGATCTAACCTCATAAAGATGTCAATCTTATGAAGGTATATCCCCGACTACGTTTTGAGGAAGTGATACGAGGTATCGACTCCCTATTATGGCAAAGTGCCATGAATCCGAAATGGATTCCATGTATAACAACTATTGAATACTAGTTGTTGTACCACAAGGCATTGTGCCTATTGATACATTAAACGTCTTCAAGGAAGACATACATGGAAGGCAACATACCAACGTACAAAGCTGGGCTTTTGACGGAAAGGTATCGTTATCAACGTTGTGTTAATAACGGTTCAACCTTTTACCTGTTGCCATGGTAAATCCATTTTGAATATGCTTGATGATAACTGCATTTTTCATTTATGAAATGTGTCAGTTGCAGATCAAAATCGCTTTCTTGAAAAGGAAACCTTTTGAGGATGCTTGCAACATCCTGACGATTTTGTATAACCGACAAACAAGGTTTGCGGGTTATTCGATCCATGTTTGGATTGAAACAAGCATAAGGTTCTTGGAACTGACGTTTTGAAATAATCATAATGGTTTATGATTTGACTCAAAACGAAATAATTCTTGTGTATATAAGGAGGTTAGTGGGAGGAGCACTGACAATGAAATTCCGATAAAGCAATTGATGAAAGCTTGGCTTTCATAGATATTCTTTCATAGAAATTCTCCGTAGAATTCTGGGGAGTAACAACCTTTATTCAAGGAATAAAGATCTACAGGGATAGATTTGGAGTTGTTAACACTCTCTGGAAATTGTACATTTAAAATGTACTTGTATTGGTGTCTCATACGCTTCGAGCATATGGAGTCACAATCGGGTCAATCCAAGTGATAGTCACTGGATTGAAGATTAAGAACATCTGTTAGTATCTGAGAGAACTAAAGATGTTGTCTTAAATTATGGAGTAGGAGAACTTGAAGTGACTAGGATCACTGCTGCAAGTTTCCAAACCGGTAAATACAGCGGTACTATAAAGTTTGAATAACGGGACAGTGATCTGGAAATCTTCCGAGCAAGATAAATGTTGCCGAATAAACAACAAATGCGGATTATTGCTGCAGCCGAGGCAGCAATAGAAGCCATTTGGATCGAAAATAAATCTAATTAGATTAGATATAGTTCTTTTAGCAGCTGAGCTAGGCGTCAGCACAGTCTAAGGAATTAAAGGTCTCATCGACGATCCAGATATATACTTCTTTATCATCTGATTCGTTCGGATCATACATCGTGGCGATGTGATGATCATGTAAATCGCGTCAGACGATAATTAAGCAAATCCGCTGACGAAAACCTTTCCTCAGCAATTTGAACGAACCGTACATAGTTCGGGTGTTAGACACTCGAGTGACTGGCTATGTGCCTAGTGGGAGATTGTTGGATAATATGACCCATAGCGTCACTATTTGTACAGATCACAGTGTTGTTGTACAAATTAACTATGTGACAAGGAAATTGCACTCTCATCATTTGTGATTAGATCACCATAGATGTATAAATGAAGAGAGGTCCATATGATTAGTTCCTGGATTGAGATGATATGAGACAGTATCAGTGTTGGTTTTCTATAAGGTCCCAAGGTCAAACAAGACATGAAATTATGTGTGAACACATCAACGGAGGTAGCGGAATACTCACATTGATCGGTTGAGTCGATTTGGAGACGAATGAAGGCCAAAAACGTACTGCCTTTCACGCCCACTGCATGCAGTCCACTGCCCTGCAAAACAGAAAATTGGGTGAAGAAACGGAGCTCCAATCTTCGTCGGATGGATCCCGTCTCATGGGGGAACCTCCCTACCACCTTCGCAAGACTTGTAGTGTGCTAGCACTTGATTTCTCACCATGAGAAAACCACTCTTGCTTCCCTTAAACTCACGCCCAAACTGGTTCCAAACCAGTGAACACTCCCTTGTGTTGCCGTGAGAGAGAAGAGAGAAATGAGAGAAAATTGTGTAATGGTTTGTTAATTAAAATGATTTACCAAAAATCAATTTATATTTATGCCATAATTTATTAAATTAATAATAAACTTATGACACAAATTCATGCAAAGGCTTAGAGTGTCAAACACTTCATTTCCATGCAATACCATTGAGTGCATTGTACACAATCTCCATGCAAAGCATTAGAGTGTCAAATAAGCATAATATGACATGTGTCAAAGTTAATGCATATCTTGACATGTGTCATGTGGGCCCCACACGTTTCCCAATGAAAGTGGGCCCACGTGCACTCACGCGTTCGGGTTCGATATTTCCGAAATACCGAACTTACGTCGCGACGTTAATTCAATCGAATAATTTGACGTCGCTAACGAATTAATTCCAAACTAACTCGTTTGCCCGAATTAAAATCTAATTTTAATTACGCGTCGAAATCTAATTTCGTATAATATATCGAATATATTAATTTACCGATTAATTCCAAATTAATCGTTATCTCTCTCCAGACGATATTTTATCCCAGATAAAATATCTCCGTAATTAATCCTAGATTAATTTTCTCTCTCTTCTGTTATAATCCCAGATTATTCAAGAGTGCAAGTTGTGCGTCATCGGTGGATTATCGGGAAGCGACCCATGAGATCCCCGAATAATCTGGCAGTAAATACGGTCGTCGGAGTATCCGAATCACGTACGTACCAAGTACTACGTTCTACCGATTTACGAGACAAGGTCGACTCCTAGCAAAGCACCAAGTCTTCCCAGGTTCTCCGGACATATTCATCAAAGAATATCTAGATCTGTATCAAGCGTAGTATAATTGTATTGTGCATATCGGCCCAGTATCGGATGGTCACGTGCTAGGGCTGGGGCTGGATAAGTGTCTGCCCCGTCCGAAACACATATCGGATGTCTGGTAACTAGTCTCTATAATCGGATATTCATGACCTGGTCATAATATCCCGATTGGATGCGCATCACTAAAAGAGCACTAATACCGTATCCTGCGTGACATCATCTCCATTATTACTGGAGTGATACTTCCGTCTCGACATCACATCCAATACACTACGACTCTCTGATAAACCCAGAAGTGGTGAACACAGAACCAGTTAAGATCCCCCAACCACCAAAACCAAAGTTTACCGATTGTCGTAAGTATTAGCGATGTAAGTCTCAGGTTAAGACTATACACACCTACCTTGATTTCGCCTCCCATAGACACCTAGTCATAATACCAATGGGATTCCGAAGGGTCTATCCAGAGCGAAGCTGTTTCCCGTACCATCGGTGAAACACGACCTCCTATCGCACTTGCATAAGTATCCAATACTTATATATATGAGAACTATGCCGTTGTGCCCTCACAACGCGCACAAGTGCAATACTAGCCTATTCCGCATTATCGATGTCCAGTCTCGATAATACTACGGCTAGGGATATTTAATGATTAATCCTTCGCGGACTGATACTGTCTCATATAATCTCAATCCAGAACTAATCATAGGGACCTCTCTTCATTTATGTATCTATGGTGATCTGATCACAAATGATGAGAGTGCAATTTCTTTGTCACATAGTTAATTTGCTACAACAACACAATGATCTGTGCAAATAGTGACGCTATGGGTCATTTTGTCTAAAAATCAGTCCACGAAGGATTAATCATTAAATATCCCTAGCCAGAGTATTATCGAGACAGGACATCGATAATGCGAAATAGGCTAGTATTGCACTTGTGCTCGTTGTGATGGCACGACGGCATAGTTCTCTTATATTTAAGTATTGGATACTTATGCAAGTGCGATAGGAGGTTGTGTTTCACCGATGGTACGGGAAACAGCTTCGCTCTAGATAGACCCCTCGGAATCCCATTGGTATTATGACTATGTGTCTATGGGAGTCCGACATCAGGGTAGGTGTATTTGGTCTTAACCTGAGACTTGCACCGCTAATACTTACGATAATCGGTAGACTTTGGTCTTGGTGGTACAGGGCTTTAACCGGTTCTGCGTACACCACTTCTGGGTTTATCAGAGAGTCGTAGTGTATTGGGTGTGATGTCAAGACGGAAGTATCACTTCAGTCATAGTGGATGATGTCACGCAGGATACGGTACTAGTGCTCTTCAGTGATGCGCATCCAATCATGATATTATGACCAGGTAATGAATATCTGATTATAGAGACTAGTTACCAGACATCCGACATGTGCTTCGGACGGGGCAGACACTTATCCAGCCCCAGCCCTAGCACGTGACTATCCGATACTGGGCCGATATACACAATACTACGGTATATAACGCTTGATACAGATCTATATATTCCTGTAAGAATATTTCTGGAGAATTGGGTAGGCATGGCGCTTTGCTAGAAGCCACCTTGTCTTGTAAATCGGTATAAACGTAGTACGAGGTACTTACGTGTTCGGATAATCCGACGACCGTATTTACTGCCAACATATCCGGAGATCTCATGGGTCGCTTCCTGAAGATTCACCGATGATGTATAACTCGCACTTAATTAATCTAGGATTAATTAGAAGAGAGAGAAAATTAATCTGTGATTAACTGCGGAGATATTTTATCTGGGATAAATATTAATTAAAGAGAGAGAACGATTAATTTGGAATTAATCGATAAAATAATATATTTGATGTATTATTAGAATTGGATTTCGACGCGGAATTAAAATTAGATTTTAATTCGGGCGAACGAATTAATTTAGAATTAATTCGTTAGCGACGTGAATAGTGATTTCGCTAGGCGTAATCATTTAATTACGACGCGACGGAAAATTCGTTAATTTGGATTAGCGAACCCGAGCCCGGGATTATTTGCGAGCGCATTCGCATTTCGAATTCGAGTGCGGCACGCAAGTCAAATCGTGCGTCAAATCGCTAGTAACATCAAGCGTCAAATCAAATGTCACTTTGAGTGATATGACATGTTGTCACTTGATTTGAGTGATTGATGTAGAAGTTGAAAAAGCAACATTTGCTTTTTTACTTTTTTACTTTTGAATTAAAGTAATATATATGTTTTATTTAATTTACTTGGTAATATAATAAACATATATATTAAAGCTTTATCTTCTTCTCTCTCTCACATGCAAGACATACGGTCTTCTTCTTTTTCCCTCTCTTTTCTTCTCCCTCTTATTCACGGCTTCACTGCCGATTTATTCTCCAAAAAAATTTATGGTTTGACCGAAATTTTGAGAAGCAAATGAAGAAGAGTAGTGCTAGCACACACATGGGTTATATTATGGTGATAGGGAAACGAATTTGTGAGCTTGGAAAGCTTGAAGCTTTGAGTTCCATGGAGTCTTTCATGGCCGATTATCGGAGCTCAAAACAGCCCCCAACCGAGCAGTCCACTGCATGAGGAAGCTATTGCCGAGCTTGGAGGGAGGCAAAAACGCAACTTGTTCTTCATTTCATCAAAACCCGTTCAATGTGAGTTTATTCCGCACCTCCTTTGATGTGTATTCACTCGTTTTTATGCATGATTTATGATCTTGGGACTTGATTGAAACTCAACAATTACTATAATCCAATTATATAATCAACTATAATATAGTCCAATTGTTAATTAAAACAACAATTTAAATATTAGTCCAACTAACATTTAATTGACGAATGATATTTGAATGAGCACGTATGGCGAGTAATTGAACGAATATTGCAAATTCAATTCTTGCCTCCCACTATTTTTCGGTGAGCCTCTAACCCTCTGTCGAGTACTCGGGAAACCGCATTCCTAGTGGGCTAGGATCCTGTTAAATATCACACACAATCTTGACTCTGGCCAACAAATTGTATGATAATTAACTAGGTAGATCTCTAAGATCGATTGGATCCAATCCAATTCCTAGATCCGGTAGGGGACATCCAAGTCCGAAACATATATCTTATATATGCCAATACATCCAATGTATTACCAACCATTTTCCTCTGAATCAACTAAGCCTTGGCTTTGGCACAACAAACTTAGTGATCCCAGTTAAGCGCGACCCATTGACCATGGAAAGCTTCATAATCAATGTCGATGGACAAGAAGTGGTCTTGACTTTGGCCAACAAACCACAACTTGGACAAGACACTGACATGTAACAAAGCTCTCGTGATTCAAACACATCCTTGACGGACAAAGGCCTTGACTTTGGCCAACAAGCCAATGCCAGTCTCAGATCTTGTGTGAGAATCACTCAATGGAAGGAAAAACGCTTAATATTGTTTGAGGGTTTTTCGTGTGCAAATTGGCAACCAATTTATTATCTTTGTTAAGGTCTCATCATCACACACCCTTAAACATGCATTCTAAATACATAATAAAGCGCGTATAATTAAAATAATAATGATATGCGGATGGATACTTTACACATTGATCCTATATCAAATCTCTCCCTTTCTCTCTCCCGCTAGCACAAATATTTCTTCTACCCCGTTACACTACACTTCTAAAGAAACCTCATTTACATTGAGGGGAATAGGTGAGAAGAGAATACAAAGAATAAGGAGGTGATAAGGCTGGACACGCAGGTCCAATTAATAAATCAAATTTATTACAACAATTTCTAAAATATCCCACCCATCTAATATCCATCTGATATACATTATTTATGCATCGCAACCATGTATTCACACAAGTATGTTATCAATCAATCTAATCCAATTAATTAATCTCATAATTAGTGATCATCCATGTTCAAACAATGATTTGATTTTGCTCGAGTCAAACTCATTTTTGCGAATAAGTACTCAAAGTACGAATTCTTGAATTAAATTAAACTACATCATTAAATCCAATTTAATATGCATTCAATTCTAATTCACTATTTAATTCCAAATTAAATATCACACTTTATTTACGAACCTTTACGACTTAAATTCCAAATTTAATCGTTACGGGTCTCAAAGCCCGATTAACGTCCAACGTTAATTTAATTAAAGTCCAATGGGCTTTTAATTAATTTCTCGAGGCGTGGACTTTTGATTAACTCGGGTCAAACCGAATAACCAAAATCCAATCCGGGAGTTACCCCATAAGCCTAGAAATCAATCTTGGCCATTAGGCCCAATTAAACTTTAAAGGTCCATTTGTCACATTGGGCTTTATGGAAGCGGTTTTGGGCCCAATTGGATCCAATTCAATTTCCTTAACCCAACTTTGTACAACAAAGCCCATTAAGCCCAATAACAACATTTAAGCCCAAATACCATTTCAAGCCTAATTTATTAAACACAAAAATTCCAAATTTCCCATTTAATTAAACTAAAGTGTATTAACATAATTAATCACCCAAATCAATATTTCCAAACACAAATTAGGCTAATTAATCATGCTCATTTACATCAATTAGTGTCCAACACAAATTAATAAAAAATCAAACCCAATCATGCTTCTTGACTCTCGGATTTCATAGGGAATTTTGGTCCGATTCGGTTTCAATCCAATTAATTCCACAATCGACTTTAAATCATATTCCCGAATGATTTCCAACACATCCAATTGTCAAAAATCAAAAATCCCAAGACATATTAGGCTAGACCAATTCGGCCAACATGAAAAAATTGGGGAAAATGTTCCAAACATAATTTCAACAAATTGATCCAATCAATCCTTAATTCAAACACATTTAAGCATACTAATCAATCCAATTTCATTAATCACTCTCAAAATCAAGTTTGCCCAATTTTAAGCCCTAAATCAATTTCATGCTTTTAACCAAGCTTTGATACCATTGTTGGAGATTATCTAGGTCCCAAGGATAATAAATCAAACATGAACATATGTGAATACATTCGAGAAGTCGCAGAATACTTACATCGATCGTTGAGCGACGCGAAGGCAACAAAAATTTCAGATTCTGCTCCTCACTGGTTCGGCAGTCCACTGCTTTCAGTCCACTGTTTTCAGTTTTGATCTCCAAGCTTTGTCGTGGTGATTCCCGGCTCATGGGTGGACTTCCCTATCACCTTCGTATGTTTCGTATGTGCTAGCACTTGCGATTTTGCCACAAAAATCTAACTCTTGCTTCCCTTTTCTTCCTTGGTTCACGGCAAAAACCAGAAGCAGTGAAGAAGAAAATGGCGTGAGGAGAGAAGAGGGAAAAGAGAGGAGAGATGAAAAAAATTTTGTTTTTTGGCTAAAAAGTGTATCATATACACTTAATCAATTTCTAAAATTGATTTTCCATTTTTGTTTTTCCAAAAATCAAATGGCATTTAAGTTTTGCCAACCACCACATCAACGATTCACATCACACAAGTCAATCAAGTTGTCAAGTCACATCACTCAAAGTGACAAGTGATTTGACGCTTGATGTGACGCTAGATACGACTAGTGATTTGACGTGCCGCGCTCGAATTTTAAATGCGAATGCGCTCGCAAATAATCTCGGGCTCGGGTTCGCTAATTCCAAATTAACGAATTTTCCATTGTGTCGTAATTAAATGATTACGCCTAGCGAAGTCACTATTCACGTCGCTAACGAATTAATTCTAAATTAATTCGCTCGCCCGAATTAAAATCTAATTTTAATTCCGCGTCGAAATCCAATTTCGTTTAATATATCAAATATATTAATTTATCGATTAATTCCAAATTAATCGTTATCTTTCTTTAATGATATTTTATCCCAGATAAAATATCTCTGCAATTAATCCCATTTAATTTTCTCTCTCATCTTATTAATCCCAGATTAATTTAGAGTGCGAGTCATACGTCATCGGTGAATCTTTGGGAAGCGATCCATGAGATCTCCGGATATGTTGGCAGTAAATTCGGTCGTCGGACTATCCGAACACGTAAGTACCTCGTACTACGTTTATACCGAATTACAACAGGTTGGCTTCTAGCAAAGCGTCATGGCCTCCCCAATTCTCCGGAAATATCCTTATAGGAATAAAGGATCTGTATCAGGCGTAGTATAGCGTATTTCTGCCCAGTATCGGATGATCACATGCAAAGGCCTGGGGCTGGTACAGTGTCTGCCCCGTACGAAGCATATATCAGATGACAAGTAATTAGTCTCTTTAAAATCGGATAATCATGACCAAGTCATATTATCCCGATGGTTGCAACCTTATATAGAGAACCAGTTCTATATCCATGCGCTCGATCATCACTTCATATGACTGAGTGACACTTCCGTCTTGACATCACACCCAACACACTACGATTCTCGATATACCCAGAATTGGCGTACACAGAAACTGGTTAAAGCCCTGGACGACCTCAACTAAAGTATATTGATTGTCGTATGCATTAGCAGTGCAAGTCTTAGGTTAAGACAAAATACACCTACCCTGATTTCGGATTTCCATAGACACATAGTCATACTACCAATGGAATCTGAGGGGGTCTTATCCAGAGCGAAGCTGTTTCCCGTACCATCGGTGAAAACCAACCTCCTATTACACTTGCATGAGTATCATATACCCAAATATATGAGAACTATGCTGTTGTGCCCCCTCACAACGCGCACAAGTGTATACTAGTCTTTTACGCATTCATCGATGTCCAATCTTGATAATGCTCTGACTATGGATATTTAATGATTTATCCTTCGTGGATTGATACTGTCTCATATCATTCTCAATCCAAGAACAAATCATAGGGACCTCCTATTATTTATATATCTAGGTGATCTAATCACAAATGATAAGAGTGCAATCTCCTTTGTCACATAGTTAATTTGTACAACAACTCTATGATCTGTACAAATAGTGACGCTATGGGTCATAATTGTCCAACAGACTCCACTAGGGATAGAGAATCGGCCTTGAAAACTACCATGTAGTATTTATGGTGAGACTTATGATAACCATGTCTTCATCTTTTGCATACCTTTTTTTATCCCTGATGGCGTCACATATCGAGAAATCAATT